>CM076576.1:908770690-909050025 GCA_034641835.2 Pinus albicaulis | reverse complement strand
TGTAACACCCCCAATTTATGTTTTTGAATTTCAAAGCTAGACAATTGAACTTTAATCCTAAGGGGAGTGGACCCCAAAGGATAAATATTTTGTGAATGTAATTAAATAATTAATTGAGTAAATGAATAAAATTATGTGGTGCAGATTGACCAAAATGAGATTTATGAGATCACTTGATAAATCCATGAGGATGGATGAGGCAAATATTTCCCCATAATCTTTCACAAATCCTTGAAAGAAATTATTTCTAATTTGGATTTTTGGGGAAAAATCTAAATTCCCCAATGATGAGGAAAGTAGTTGGGAAGAGGTAAAAAGCTGGAAAAGCTGAGGAAAAGCATAAAAGAGCTTTAAAGAATCCCAAAAATGGGAAGCCTAGGCAAACAGGAAGAAAAGCATCCTGATATTCTGGACACAGAATTAGAAACAGGCTTTGGGGAACAATAGCTTAAATAAGCTACTCCTAAAAATATTAGAGGTTGATCTGTTCTAGGAGATGATCTCAGCTCGGGGGTGAGTTCTGGGAGACAGAAGAACTCTAAGGTTGAGAGGTTGGTCAATTGCATGAGTGGTATGTCTTTGAAATTATTGAATGTGTTTACTTCAAATAGTATGAATTGGCTACATATAAAAGAAAGAAAGAAAAAATTGATTTATATGTTATTAGATTTATTAGTGCTACATTTAACAGAATTGATCATAAGGAATTCACCTTTATAATTCTTATAGTTGTAGAACAGAATTCTGTAGGGTAGAATCCAACAGAACCTCTAAACCAAGATTGGTTTAAATCTGAGGATACATATCCTCTACAGATAACTTACCTCGAATTACTTCTGATATATGAATATATGTTTGTGAGCATGACTAATATAACGCAGTATGGGAGTTCCTATATTATACTTGAGAATAGCAAGAGATGAACTGTAGTTTAAAATATGCATTAAATAATGAAAGGAAAGATCGTACAGACTGACTTTAGGGTCAGCACCTCATTCATATATAACCAGAAGCTCAATGGTAAATTAATTTGGCAAGTAAGAAGCTAATACAATAGCAGAAGAAAAAAAATATTAATTTGCATGAGACTGCTCATTGTTATTTATCTTAATGGAACAAATATTATATTAGAGAACAGAACTAATGGATGAAAGGAAGTAAGTAAATAACTAACATACAGATTTACCACAGCAGGGCATATTTAAATATATGTATTCTAGTCTATCATGTGAACCCAAGGCAAGGGTGTAAAATGGTAGATTATAAATACAAATGTCTTCTAGAAAAAAATAGAGATACATATTCGTACACCACCTGTAGATAATTTAGAAAAATATCCTGTGCAAATTAATAACAGAGATATAGAACATAGTTGGTGATATGTTGTACTAGTTCCAAAATTATCAAAGAGACTTAGTCACTGTACCTAACAAAACTATAAACTAGTGTGGCGTGAAAACTACATGCAAATGCCCTGGATAAAACATCCTACTACTACAAAAATAATATCTACAAAACTATTGTTTAACAACGAAATAAAATGTGTAGATATAAGAATACAGGATATTGATTTACGATATAGAGAAGAGCAGTATAGTATTCACTAAAATATCACCATGTTCATGAATATAGCCTCATGACTGTATGGTCTGAAAGCTCCAAGGCAATAAAATACACATAGAAATCCATTAAATCAAAATGGGTATTATGAAAAGTAAGGTACAGTATATATATATATATATATATATATATATATATATATATATATATAAAATCCAACGTCTACATGCCGCTGCGGCCTGGGGAAAGTTCATAATGCTCCAAGAGCTGATATAAATCTACATGTAGTATTGGGAATTAACATTTATAATTGACAAAATAAATTCTACAACTTTATCAGTACAATTTTTAAGCTGTAGAAGGACGAACTTCCTCTAACCAGTGTTCGGTGAATACAGACCTGCGAGAGGCAAGAGAAGTCAATGTTAAATGTAGGAAGAAGCCACGACTCTCATTGCTCTAGAGAGAGAGTAAGGCGCAGGTCATAGTTACCTGTAAGACACAAAAACCCAAAATAAATACGATGCACAGTATGGCGAGGAAGAATAGGTGGAACAAATATAAAATGATAAATAAGAGGAGAATATCTACCTGGTGAGAGAGAAACGTACTCCATCCATTCCCTGTTACATATAAATAGAAATTTTCATCAATACATACAACCTGGGCATTCAAATTCAAATGGTGAATGAACCAGAGGTATGGCGTTCTACACAGGTCAAAAAACAAAAACGAACCAGAATGTTGAGAGAGATAGCTTCCTTCTAGAGCCCTGTGGAGAACCTCAGAGAAATCTTCATTGAGCGTACAGTAGAGGTTAAGCTTAGAAACTTGAGCGCAGTCATTCGTGCCTAACTATGGAGAATACGTGTAAGGGATTTAACCTACGCAAATCGAATCACTTGAAAAAGAAGCCACCAATTCTCTGCGAAAACAACAGAACTTGTTGTGAGAACACACCACACTCTTGACCAATTGTTAGATGCAACTAAATCTGGAACTAAACGATGGCAAGTGAGCCATCTCAACCCAAAAATCTCAGCGCTGACGCAAAGTAAGAAGAGTAAACCTAAATCAGAAAAGGGAATCCATTGGTAAACAGTGATATTGAAGCGTGAAAATTCAAACCTATGGAATTTTCATACCTGAATTGTCAAATACAACTTAGAGATATGCCAAAGACTATACTAAGTCCCATTCAACTGTCGGTGGCATCGAACTTCATTTTCGTGTGACAGACCAAACGCGTAGAAAGGGAAAAGAACCAATGAGCAAATTAACGCGGTGAATTTATATCAACGTTTTCAGAATCGATACATAAAACCCTAACACTCAGGATGAATCATAGTCGTCCATATGGCAAGATCTTAGGGTAGAATTCATGGATCGAAGAGTTAAATATGCAATGTACATCATACGTCAAACATTTAATATGACACACAACACAATTAAATGTTACAACATCAGGATCGTGCCATAAGAATTGCCGTGGCAACAAGATAGGCTGACGGAATGAATCCAGAGTTACATGGAGCTAACTCCCGCGGCCACGAATGAACAGAAAACCATTACAAACTCTGAGACGGAAAATAAAAAAATCATATGGGAGCTTGCGTGGGATCCAACGTCCCATCTCAATCCACAATTATGTTGCACACATTTACAAAATTTTATTACGTGGAAGCCAACACAGATAATTCCAAATCTTGATTTAAACACGTACGAAAAGCAAATAAATAGACACGAGCTCTATGTATGCATAGATATAAACATAGTTGAATTTCATAGCACGAAGAGTTATATATCATCAACGAGTGGAGACATGGAGTATTAATCGTGGGAAATCAAAGTAATTTCATACAAGACCATTGACATATAACAATATGGGCAACATGTGAAATCGAACTGATTTCACATAGGGTCATCAAACGTACGAACATGTTGAATGCGCAAAGGTTGATGTTATACAAATAAAGGTTGAGCCTAGGATAGCTAGTGATAATTAAACCCATAATGTGCTATGTTAATTATGGTTAGGTTTTGTTACCAATATATCTATTTCCCATTTGAGTTACAAATATGTTTACAATTGAGTTACAAATATATTTAATTCTCAAGTGGTTGAAGATAGTTGATACATGGAAATAAACTGTAAAATTGGGAAACAAGTTGACGTGATCAAATCTGCAAAGTAATAGTAAAATACCTTGCTAAAATTAAACTTGAAAGGTTGACTGAAAAAAAAAAAAAAATTGGGAAGGAAATTGGGAGGTGTGACAAATGGTATCGGATCCCAAGTTATAAAAACTGGGCTATTGACATAGTGCTCACTATTGCTGTGTGTTCCCTGTATAAATGAGTATGGTGGAAAAATTTTAAATTTTATTGATCTGTGTTGTGTAATGTACAGTGGTGCTAGAATGGCAGAAGGTGAAGCAATTTATGTTGATCTGCATGATGAGTATAGTACACCAGATCCCAATGCTCTGGTGATGGCTATGTTGCATAGGTTGCAATGAGAAATGGCTGAGCTGAGAAGCCAGAATGACAGGTTGTCATTAGCCATGTCACACCTCCAAATTTCACACACACAAAAAAAAAAATTCTTCATGAACTCAAACTTTTAAGTATAGGTTTATTATGACATTTCACCTTTTTATCATGATACTTTTCATCATCATATGCTGTCGCAATTAAATCCTCTACCCCTACTTCTTACCTTATGTTATTTGCATTTCAAGGGTGAACATATTTTTCATGTCTTTGACCTTTACACAGGTCCCGCATACCCTTGTGAACTCACCTTTGACTTAAGGGTCACATATCTCATTTATCTAATTACTGAATATAAAGTAAACCCTATGGCCCATTAACACGTATAATGAAACATGATTTAAATGAACCCTTGGCCAAATTCAGGTTCAACCTTTCCACTATCCATAGTTACGATTCCTCCGCCATGTATCTTGGTATAGACTTTAGGGAAATGATTTTTTTGTGAATTGATTGTTTTCCATGTGGTTGGCATTAACACCCATATACGCCTGGGTTGACATGACCACACATCATGGTACATAAGATTTTCAATCGATTTCAGATATGGTACTTTGAATTGAGATCATTATACACGTAGAGCGTATAGTCAAAATGGATTTTAGTTGCTAGGTGCATCGCCACGAGGAAACTTGTATCCACATCAGGCGTCATAATAAACAAATGAGTGTCGTATGGTTTGTGTAGTTCTCCATACCCCTTCGCTCGCTTGCCTGGTGAATCCACGTCGATGAGCTAGCTCGACTTATGTGGTGTACAACAACCATGCCAATATAGGTATAGGACATATCGACTTCAATTCGGATTTACACTCCATTAATGCGATACGATGGTCTTAACTCCCCACTGTTACCCTTCGATCCGTGTCTTGGCTTCCACGATTTTGCCAAGTGGAGGATGGTGATCGATTCCGGTTAGGGTTAAGGCGGTTATCGAAGAATTATATAAGTCTTTAGGGTAGAGCTAAGTCGGGTTTCTGCATTCCTCAATTTGTTGCACACCTCTGCGTCTACACAATTCTACATTCTGCCGAGGGTTTGTGATTCTCCGTTGCAGAGAGAACGATGGCGCCTCAGTTTCATCAACAAGATATCAGGTAATTTCCTCAGCGCTCATTTTTACTTTATTGTATGCTTAAATTATTTCAGGACGTTGCTCATAGCTGGCCATACGTCGGTTCTGAGTATGTATTCCATCCTCAGTAAGGGGAATACTTCTTGTTTTAAGATATGTGAGTCATACTCTCAGTGAAAAATGAGGTTGATTTCCACTTTCAGGGTTATCTTCGACCCTACTCTGGCAATTTCATAGGATGAGACTAATTTGTTTTACGCCTCTTGTGTAGTTTTCTTTGCATCCTTTCAAGTAGACGTCTACCATTCAATGGATTTTTATGAGGTAGGTTCTTGTGTGTATCGTCTCTACCAAAAATTGTAACTTCCTCCCT
Organism: Pinus albicaulis; assembly: GCA_034641835.2. NCBI lineage: Eukaryota > Viridiplantae > Streptophyta > Pinopsida > Pinales > Pinaceae > Pinus > Pinus albicaulis. The sequence goes on along the minus strand of CM076576.1, from coordinate 909,044,465 downwards.
ATTCTCTTCGAAGGTGTTGCGTATTAATCCCTCTCTGTTTACAATTTTGATTCCAGGGCTCGACGTATCTGAACGTTACGTTCCACAAGTATTGTTTTAACCTCATTATTATTTTCATCCTTCACTTGTTTCCCTACGATAGTGCAATTTGACTAATTCCCTTTTTTTTTGGTTGCATTTGTCGTCTACAGGTAAACAAAGGTTTATGGCATGCTTATAAACGCAGTACGTAATATTTTCAATCGTTATGGCTGCTAATGTGGACCTCTTGGCCGTCCAGGTCGGTATTCTTATGGGATTTATTGCCCCTCTCCTGTTGCGTCGTTTTCATGGGCGTCGAAGTATCGTCCTCTTAAGCTGTTGCGCAGAAGGCGCTTGTTTAGATTGGTTCTATTGAGATAGGGGTTGCAAGTTTTACACCCCAGCCTGATAGGATCATTATGTATTTTGATATTATGGGACATATATATATATATATTCCCTATTATGTTAGGTTGAATTCAATATACTATGCCACAGTACAATTTTACATGGACTGTATGAATCGTGTGTATTTTTTTCATACCATGAAATTTGGATTTGTTTAGTTTTCTCGTCGGCACAGATATAGAATTTTGGTAATACTAATATGGTTCCAGATCATCAGAATTTTCAGGAAGATTATATAAAATTTCTATCTCTTCTTCTGATGTGTTTTGTTTCTTATTGTGTCATAATGACAGTTTCCTCTGTTCATGGTTATATTGAACTTGTCTAGTCATCTGAATGGCATGCTGGAGATTATGAGTCCATTTTCACTCCTAAACATAGGTTAATATCTATGGAAGTTTAGAAATTATATTCTCCTATTTTCCAAAATTATCTACATATATTTCTATTCTTCAGTTTCTTCTCGTTTTATTATATCTAGTTACACAGCTCTTGTCTACCTGTGTATATGGTAATAAATGTTTCTGAAGGCTGGTTATGGGATTGGAACCCATTCCCTTTTTTTTTTCCTCTTGATCAATGGAAATAGTGTTTATATAAATGTATTGTACATACTATTGAAATAATTTTACTCTTTGCTACTGTACTTCTCAACTGCTTACTCATAAATTATACCTTCTATGAAATCAATTGCAGTGATATGATATTAGAGTAGTTTCATGAGGCCATAGTCTCTAGTACATTTTGTTTATAAGTATGTACTCCTTTCCTCCACTAGACAAAGTGACTTATGCACAACCTTGTTGATTTAAACCATTTATTTTTCTGGAATTACAGTGGAAGGGTTGGCTGAACCTGAGGTCAGTCTATTGAGTCTCTCCCTCTGTTCTTTCATAAACAGTATAAGTTTAACTCATATCCTGCTATTGTTCTGGTACACTATAGTGAATTCCATTTCTCTCTATGGTAGCTGTAATAAAAATTATGCTAGGAAACAGAAGCGGATTAAAAAAAATTTCACAATGTTTCCTGAAAGAACAAGGTTTCCTCATATTTAAACCAAACCTGGGTTTAAACATTCTGTGGAATTCTACTTTACAGGATTTTCCTCTACAACTATACAGAGTGATCAGGTTACTGCCTAGTGATTACATTCTGTTAAATGTAGACTAATAAAATGTAATATCTTAGAGACAATGTTTGTTTTTATATGTAGCCAATTCATAACATCATAAACAAGAAGACAATTTTTCTCAGAGACATACCACTCGTGCAGTAGACCAACCTCCTAACCGTAGAGTTCTTCTGTCTCCCAGAACTCACCCCCGAGCTAAGATCACCTCCTAGAACAGATCAACCCCTAATCTGTATAGGAGCAGCTTATTTAAGCTATTGTTCCGCATAGCATGTTTCTAATTCTGCGTCCAGAATCTCAGGATGCTTTTCTTCCTGTTTGCCTAGGCTTCCCAATTTAGGGATTCTTTAAAGCTGTTTGATGCTTTTCCTCAGCTTTTCTGGCTTTTTACCTCTTCCCAACTACTCTCCTCATCATTGGGGAAATTCAGATTTTTCCTCAAAATCTAAATTTAAAACTTACTATCTTTCAAGGATTTTTGAAAGATTGTGGGGAAATATTTGCCTCATCCATCCTCACAGATTTAGCAAGTGATCTCATCATCTCATTTTTGGTCAATTTGCACCACAATACTTTATTCATTTCCTCAATTAAATGTTTAATTACATTCACAAAATAATTATCCTTTGGGGTCCACTCCCCTTAGGATGTAAAGTTCAAGTATCTAAATTTAAAATGCAATCACATGAATTGGGGGTGTTACAAGCCAGTAAGGAGCAGGAAAAGCTCATCAGAGAGCTAACTTCACGAAACAACCAAGAAGGCGAAGGTTCCAGAAAGAGGAAGACTGATGAGTCTAAGGATGATGATGCTGTTAGGCATCAGTATAATAAGAAAAAGGAATTACAGGGGGAATTCCGAAAGATCAAACCTCCCTCCTATGATGGGGAGAAGGAGGAAGATGCTGAATCCTGGTTGCTGAATATTATTAAATATTTTCAGGTCTATGAATATGAAAGCAATCTGAAGGCAAGATTAGCTGTTTACCAGCTACAAGGTAAGGCTACCTTGTGGTGGGAGGAGACAAAAATGGTTCATGCCATTGATGAAAAGACAGTCACCTGGGAAGATTTCTAGGTTAAGTTCAAAAATCGCTAATTGAATGAGCGTTACTATGATGAAAAAGCAAAGGAATTTCATGAAATTAGACTGGGACAACTCACTATTGATGAGTTTGTTACTAAGTTTACAAATTTGCTGAGATATGTACCCTACATAAGGGAAGAAAAGGAAAAAGTACAAAGGTTTCTGAATTGTTTGCCTGCTGTATACAAAGAGAAAATCGAGTTTGACAACCAAAAAAAAATGGACGAAGCTGTTAGAAAAGCCAGATTATGTTACCAACAGTTCAAAGGAAAAACTGAACAAGGGAAAAGCTGGGTAAATAAGAATGAGTTCAAGGGGAGGAAACAGAAACCAACCTATTTGAAGAATTTTGGCAGAGATCATCAGCGGAAAAAGTTTAATAAACCCAAAGAAAGTGAAACTGCTCAGTCCCAAGTGGCCTCAAAACAAATAGATGGAGACAATAAGAAAGAGGGCACAGTGAAAATGAGAGAACCCCTGAAATGTTGGGGTTGCAGAGAACCCCATCTTTTGAGGGAATGTCCTCATCGAAACATTCAGATGATCATGAGAGATCGAGAAGCTGCAACAGTAAATGACATAGCCAGAAATATACCAACTATCAGTGCAGCCTTGGAAAATCGACAACCAGAACATCAAGCTACCATGGTGGAAATGGAGGGTAAGATTTCTGACCTATCTGTTACTGTTCTGATTGATCTGGGTGCTTCTTTGAGTTACATTAATCCAAAAATTGTAGAAAAATGTAATCTGAAACCTAAAAAATTTCAACAATCATGGTTGGTTCAGCTGGCCACTGGAACCAAGAGGAAGGTAACACATAAATTTCCCCGGACAACAATAAAATTAAACGATTTTCACACAGAAGTAAATTTGAACATTCTACCCTTAGGTTCATATGACCTGCTGATAGGAATGGACTGGTTGGAAAAGAAGAAAGCCTTAATGAACTGCTGGGATAAGACTCTGCATTGTGTAGATGAGGAAGGGAAACCTTTTATTCTTAAAGGAAAACCAAAACCTATCTCTGTAAGACAAATATGAACACTGCAATTAAAACGAACAGCTAGGAAAGGATACCAAGTTAATGCAGTACATGTGGAAGAAATAGAACAGAAACCTGAAGAGAGATTGCTGGATGCTGTGCCAGTAGTAAGAGAGTTTAAGGAAGTCTTTCCAGATGAGATCCCTTATCTTCCCCCCAAAAGAGAGATTGACTTTTCAATCGATATGGTGCCAGGAGCAGTACCTGTTTCCCGAGCCCCTTATCGAATGAGTCCCCCTGAACTAATGGAACTAAAAATGAAATTGCAAGAACTGTTAGATAAAGTTTATATCAGACCGAGTGTGTCTCCTTGGGGAGCACCAATGCTGTTCGTGAAAAAGAAAGATGAAACTTTTAGGATGTGCATTGATTACCGTCAACTGAATAAGTTGACTATTAAAAACAGATATCCCTTGCCCATAATTGATGATCTTTTTGATCAAGTGAGAGGACCTTCGGTATTTTTGAAGATTGACTTAAGGACTGGTTATCACCAGCTCAGAATTAAAGAAGAAGACATTAGCAAAACAACCTTTCGAACCCAGTATGGTCACTACGAATTTGTAGTCCTACCTTTTGGTTTGACAAATGCCCCTGCCACATTCATGTGCCTAATGAACAATGTACTAAATAAGTACTTGGATAAATTTTTCCTTGTGTTCATAGATGATATTTTAGTCTACTCAAAAAGTGAGGAAGAACATAAAGAACACTTGAGGATAGTATTGCAAACTCTAAAGGAAAACCAGTTATATGCTAAATTCAACAAATGTGAATTTTATAAAGATAAGATCCAATACTTGGGGCATATTATTTTTGAACAAGGCCTTGCTATTGACCCTGAAAAGATAAAGGCTATAAAATAATGGCCTGTACCAACTGATGTTTCAGCAGTGAGATCATTCATGGGGATTGCAGGCTATTATCGCAGATTTGTGGAGAGGTTTTCTGCCATATCACATCCCAAAACATCATTACAAAGGAAGGGTGTCAAATTTGAGTGGACCGAAAAATGTCAAAACAGTTTTGACCAATTAAAATTAAAACTTACTACCGCCCCTATACTGAAGATTGGAGATCCTGATAAAGAATTTGTGGTATGTACATATGCCTGTAGAGAGGGGTTGGGAGGAGTTCTTTTGCAGGAAAATTCAGTTATTGCCTATGAATCTAGGAAACTAAAGATACATGAACAGAACTATAGTGCCTATGATTTAGAATTAGCAGCTGTTATCCATGCTTTGAAAATGTGGCGACACTATCTCCTTGGAATGAAATTTACGTTGATGACTGATCATATTAGTCTCAAGTATTTCTTTTCCCAAACTGATTTGAATGCTAGACAAGTCAGATGGCTGTATTTTCTAAGTGAATTTGATATGGACATAAAACATATCAAGGGGAAAGAAAATAAAGTTGCTGATGCCTTAAGCAGAAATGCTTGTCAAAATATAAACAAAATTGGAAGTAGTGCCCAGTTTGACTTAGAGGAATTAGTGAAAAAGGCAGTAAACCAAGATTTAAGTCATGAAACATTATTGATGAAACTACTAAAGAAGGAGAAGACTGATTATACTCAAAAAGTCTTTGATCTTTCACAACAATTGTATATTCTAATGTAAGATCATAGAAAAAAGAAGGTTAGATGAATATCATAGCTTAGATCACCAGGACAATCCAGATATGAAAATGTTACTTGACTTTGAAAAGTTGTTTGGCTGAGAATGAAGAAAGATGTATGAGGAGATATTTACAACTAGATGCATAATGTCAATAGTCCAATTCGACATGGCTTATCCTAGGGTCTTTTAAACCCTTTGCCGATTGCAGAATGGAAATGGGACACAGTTTCCATGTATTTCATAACAGGATTACCCAAAACCAAATACCAACATGATTCAGTGATGGTGGTAGTAGACACTTTAACAAAAGCTGCCCAGTTTATACCAGTGAAATCTACTTTTGGGACTGCCCAGGTAGCAAATGTATTCCTGAAAGAAATAGTAAGACTACATGGGGTTCCAAAAGTGATTATTTCTGACCGAGATGCTAAGTTTATAGCCGCTTTTTGAAAAGGGCTATTTGGAGGTATGGGCACTCAATTGAATTTTAGTACTGCCTATCACCCTCAGACCGATGGGCAGACAGAGAAGACTAATCAAATTTTGGAGGACATGCTGAGAATGTACGTGATGGATAGGCCATCAAAGTGGGAAGATTACTTGCATTTAGCTGAATTTTCCTATAATAACAGCTAGCAATCCTCTATCAAGATGAGTCTGTTTGAGGCACTGTATGGAAGAAAATGTTGTACTCCTTTGAGCTGGAGCCAGCCAGAAGATAAACTAATGTTGGGACCAGATGCTTTACAAGAGATGGAAAGAATTGTTAAACAGATACAAAGAAGCATCAAGACAGCACAAGATCGCCAGAAAAACTATGCTGATAAGAAAAGAGTGCACCGAGAATTTAAAGTGGGGGAGCATGTGTATTTGCGTATTAAACCCAAAAAGAGCACACTCTATGCTAGAATTTGTGCAAAACTGGCTCCTAGATATTGTGGTCCTTTTGAAGTATTATAAAGGGTGGGACCAGTGGCTTACAAGCTGGACTTACCACCCCATGTTAGAGTTCATGATGTGTTTCATGTTTCATTGTTAAAAAGATATGTCCATGATGCTTCTCACATAGTTGATTGGAATGTTGTACAGGTGGAACCAGAAGGGGAGTTTCTGCCAGAACTGTTTCAAATATTGGAGCGGGACGAAATTGAATTGAGAAACAGAATAGTAGCAAGAGTAAAGGTGCAGTGGAAGCACTTTACTGCTGAAGAAGCTACCTGGGAAAGGGAAGCTGAAATGATGGAAATATATCCATTTTTGTTTGAAAAATGAACTCTAGTAGTTGAATAACAACACCGAGGACGGTGTTTATTTTCAGAAGGGGAATATGTAACACCCCCAATTTATGTGTTTGAATTTCAAAGCTAGACAATTGAACTTTAATCCTAAGGGTAGTGGACGCCAAAGGAAAATATTTTGTGAATGTAATTAAATAATTAATTGAGTAAATGAATAAAATGATGTGGTGCAGATTGACCAAAATGATATTTATGAGATCACTTGCTAAATCCATGAGGATGGATGAGGAAAATATTTCCCCACAATCTTTCAAAAATCCTTGAGAGAAATTATTTCTAATTTGGATTTTTGAGGAAAAATCTAAATTCCCCAATGATGAGGAAAGTAGTTGGGAAGAGGTAAAAAGCTAGAAAAGCTGAGGAAAAGCATAAAACAGCTTTAAAGAATCCCAGAAATGGGAAGCCTAGGAAAACAGGAAGAAAAGCATCCTGATATTCTAGACGCAGAATTAGAAACAGGCTTTGGGGAACAATAGCTTAAATAAGCTGCTCCTAAACAGATTAGAGGTTGATCTGTTCTAGGAGATGATCTCAGCTCGGGGGTGAATTCTGGGAGACAGAAGAACTCTAAGGTTGGGAGGTTGGTCAATTGCATGAGTGGTATGTCTTTGAAATTATTGAATTTGTTTACTTCAGATAGTATGAATTGGCCACATATAAAAGAAAGAAAGAAAAAATTGATTTATATGTTATTAGATTTATTAGTGCTACATTTAATAGAATTAATCATAAGGAATTCACCTTTATAATTCTGTATAGTTGTACAACCAAATTCTGTAGGGTAGAATCCAACAGAACCTCTAAACCAAGATTGGTTTAAATCTGAGGATACATATCCTCTACAAATAACTTACCTCGAATTACTTCTGATATATGAATATACATTTGTGAGCATGACTAATATAAAGCAATATGGGAGTTCCTGTATTATACTTGAGAATAGCAGGAGATGAACTGTAGTTTAAACTATGCATTAAATAATGAAAGGAAAGATTGTACAAACTGACTTTAGGGTTAGCACCTCATTCATATATAACCAGAAGCTCAATGGTAAATTAATTTGGCAAGTAAGCAGCTAATACAATAGCAGAAGAAAAAAAATATTAATTTGCATGAAACTGCTCATTGTTATTTATCTTAATGGAACAAATATTATATTAGAGAACAAAACTAATGGATGAAAGGAAGTAAGTAAATAACTAACATACAGATTTACCAAAGCAGGGCATATTTAAATATATGTATTCGAGTCTATCATGTGAACCCAAGGCAAGGGTGTAAAATGGTAGATTATAAATACAAATGTCTTCTAGAAAAAAATAGAGATACATATTCGTACACCACCTGTAGATAATTTAGAAAAATATCCTGTGCAAATTAATAACAGAGATATAGAACAGATTTGGTGATATGTTGTGCTAGTTCCAAAATTATCGAAGAGACTTAGTCACTGCACCTAACAAAACTATAAACTAGTGTGGCGTGAAAACTACATGCAAATGCCCTGGATAAAACATCCTACTACTACGAAAATAGTATCTACAAAACTATTGTTTAACAACAAAATAAAATGTGTAGATATAAGAATACAGGATATTGATTTACGATATAGAGAAGAGCAGTATAGTATTCACTAAAATATCCCCATGTTCATGAATATAGCCTCATGACTGTATGGTCTGAAAACTCCAAGGCAATAAAATACACATAGAAATCCATTAAATCAAAATGGGTATTATGAAAAGTAAGGTACAATATATATATATATCCTATGTCTACACGCCACTGCGGCCTGGGGAAATTTCATAATGCTCCGAGAGCTGATATAAATCTACATGCAGTATTGGGAATTAACATTTATAATTGACAAAATAAATTCTACAAATTTATCAGTACAATTTTTAAGCTGTAGAAGGATGGACTTCCTCTAACCAGTGTTCGGTGAATACCGACATGCGAGAGGCAAGAGAAGTAAATGTTAAATGTAGGAAGAAGCCACGACTCTCATTGCTCGAGAGAGAGAGTAAGGCGCAGGTCATAGTTACCTGTAAGACAAAAAAACCCAAAATAAATACGATGCACAATATGGCGAGGAAGAATAGGTGGAACAAAGATAAAATGATAACTAAGAGGATAATGTCTACCTGGCGAGAGAGAAACGTACTCCATCCATGCCATGTTACATATAAATATAAATTTTCATCAATAAATACAACCTGGGCATTCAAATTCAAATGGTGAACAAACCAGAGGTATGGCTTTCTACACAGGTCGAAAAACAAAACGAACCAGAATGTTGAGAGAGATAGATTCCTTCTAGAGCCCTGTGGAGAACCTCAGAGAAATCTTCATTGAGCGTACAGTAGAGGTTAAGCTTCGAAACTTGAGCGCAGTCATTCGTGCCTAACTTTGGAGAATACGTGTAAGGGATTTAACCTACGCAAATCGAATCACTTGAAAACGAAGCCACCAATTCTCTGCGAAAACAAAAGAACTTGTTGTGAGAACGCACCACAATCTTGACCAATTGTTAGATGCAACTAAATCTGGAACTAAACGATGGCAAGTGAGCCATCTCAACCCAAAAATCTCAGCGCTGACGCGAAGTAAGAAGAGTAAACCTAAACCAGAAAAGGGAATCCTTTGGTAAATAGTGATATTAAAGCGTGAAAATTCAAACCTATGGAATTTTCATACCTGAATTGTCAAATACAGCTTAGAGATACGCCAAAGACTGGACTGAGTCCCATTCAGCTGTCGGTTGCATTGAACTTCATTTTCGTGTGACAGACCAAACACGTAGAAAGGGAAAAGAACCAATGAGAAAATTAACGCAGTGAATTTATATCAACCTTTCCAGAATCGATACATAAAACCCTAACACTCAGGATGAATCAGAGTCGTCCATATGGCAAGATCTCAGGGTAGAAGTCACGGATCGAAGATTTAAATATGCAATGTACATCATACGTCAAACATTTAATATGACAAGCAACACAATTAAATGTTACAGCATCAGGATCGTGCCATAAGAATTACCGTGGAAACAAGATAGGCTGACAGAATGAATCCAGAGTTACGTGGAGCTAACTCCCGTGGCCACGAACGAACAGAAAACCATTACAAACTCTGAGATGGAAAAGAAAAAAATCATATGGGAGCTTGCGTGGGATCCAACGTCCCATCTCAATCCACAATTATGTTGCACACATTTACAAAATTTTATTACGTGGAAGCCAACACAGATAATTCCAAATCTTGATTTAAACGCGTACGAAAAGCAAATAAATAGACACGAGCTCTATGTACGCATAGATATAAACATAGTTGAATTTCATAGCACGAAGAGTTATATATCATCAACGAGTGGAGACATGGAGTAGTAATCGTGGGAAATCAAAGTAATTTCATACAGGACCATTGACATATAACAATATGGGCAACGTGTGAAATCGAACCGATTTCACATAGGGTCATCAAACCTACGAACATGTTGAATTGAAAAAGGTTGATGTTATACAAATAAAGGTTGAGCCTAGGATAGATAGTGATAATTAAACCCATAATGTGCTATGTTAATTATGGTTAGGTTTTGTTACCAATATATCTATTTCCCATTTGAGTTACAAATATGTTTACAATTGAGTTACAAATATATTTAATTCTCAAGTGGTTGAAGATATTTGATACATGGAAATAAACTGTAAAATTGGGAAACAAGTTGACCTGATCAAATCTGCAAAGTAATGGTAAAATACCTTGCTAAAATTAAACTTGAAATGTTGACTGAAAAAAAAAAAAATTTGGGAAGGAAGTTGGGAGGTGTGACAGACTATGTGAGGCATGCCCTATTTTTCTCAATGTAATTATTTAATTTTCCACGTTATAATTGTACTCTTCAAATTTTAAGTTTCACATCGGAAGCTTGATAAGTTATATAATTGTACATGTATTACTTTTTTCATGATGTTGGCTCATAATCCTTAGCCCTCTATGAGTTGTTTCTTTTTTAATATTTAGGTATGGCTTTCAGATATCGATAATGAGTTCCTCTTACTCATTTAGTTCAGATTAGATGAGATGGTACTTCTATGTTTCCCCTTTTTCCTTTAAGCTACTTAGGCACAATGCGTACCAGTACTGGGGTTCTTTCCCCGAAGGTAACACACAGTCTACTAATGTAGGCTTGTTCTCGGGTTAAGGTTTGGAACAATAAATTTTTATTTATCCGTCCACTACAACTTTCTTCTTACTACTATAGATAATTTTTTATTTTTTTTTTCCAAATTTTTGTACTTGTTTTCAATTTAATTGTTTTGTTTTAATATGGGTAGATATTACCTAGGTTGCCCCTATTTCTCATATTTGAACAAATGATCCAGAAAATGGAAATACTCCCTTCTTCAGGTTAGTTCGATTTTTTAAAGTATTCTCTAGTTCTTGTTTATAATCTTCAGTTATACATGTTGAAACAACATTATTTACAACATTCACTATCTTTGTTTACAGGTGAAGAATGCAAACATGGAAGAGTATACTTAGTTAACTAACTAACGTTAATTGTCATCATGTACCGATAGTATCATTACTTTGTATTAGTTAGTAGATTTGTTTTCTAATTCGTGAATTGTCTTTTGCAGGTTTGATTTTATAATATTTTATTTGAGTTTCATGCTTCAATTGTCTCATTTCTAGCACATGCTAACAAATTTAATATTTCTTTCTCGTGTCGGTCACCTGTTGTACCATTATGGATATTATGGCAGTTAGCTTAGTCCAACACTTCTAGGGGTTATGTGTCAAGGCCATGCTTGTTCTTTTACCATAACTTTTTGATGTAAATATTTTTCAATTTCAAGTAGTTACACGAATATATATATATATATTGTGATGATATTTTCAATTATCTCTACAATTTATTGTACTTAGAAAGTTACTATTTAATATTTGGAAATGATGATTTATTATATTTCATATATCTACCTCTTCTAGTTTTCTATTATGTAATATCATATCAAAAAATTTCAATTTTATGGTTTATATAAGGTTGGTCCACTTGGTGTTTTCTTAGAAAATTTTGCATATATGAATCCTTTACTTCTACATGCATTCATATAGTACCATATGTAATTCTTTTACTTCTATATGCATTCATGTAGTTGTATATGAAATCTTTTACTTCTACATGTATTCATATTTTCTGGTATTTATTGGCTGAAATACTTTAGTGTAATTCACCTATAAATTTCTACATAGTAGTATTTATCAGAGTATAACCCTCTGGGGTTTATAATTTCACAAAATTTGACTCTTATTTCCTTCTTTCAATAACTTAGTCTGTGTAAAAGAAAAATATTATTCACTGTATTAAATTACAGAGAGGACACTGTACAACACACATGATTATTTATTGAATATTTTAATAACTATTTACATGTCAACAGTACACAATAGGACTTACATGTTTTTCCTAATAAGATATGTAACATAAGTGTACATACAAATTCATATCTTCCAGATGGATATCTACCTATTAATTGAGACTATTTCTCTTGTCCAAAACACTTATATAACATGAGAACTTTAATAGAAAACAATATTAGGTACATACCAATGTGTAAAGTCAATTTTTCCTCCAAACCACGAGCTTCTCCTCAGAGCTCTCCCCTGAGCACAAACCAATATTCCCCAGTGTCGGCAACCCTTTATCACACTAGTGGTGGCTATTTTAAGCCTTCTTTCCCTCAGCATGTTTCCATAACGACATCATGTTATTATGGGTTATTCTTTCCCATAGCCTATGCTTTTATTTTGTTTTTTCCACAAAATATTACTTTAAAACTTGCTTTTCCTCAACACAATTTTTCTTACCTATTCCCAGTAACTTTTCACTTTACTGGGGATTTTTAGTAGATATTTTTCTCCCATCTAATTTAATTATTTAATTATTTTTCTCCGGGGATTTTCTGCAGAGTTCTGGGAAATTTTCAAATTATAATCCATCCTCATGGATAATTATTTCCTGATCTCAATTACTTTTTCTTTAACACATTAACCACTCTTTAATAATTAATTATTAATTTAAAACAATTTTTTCCATACATAATTGTTCCATAGGTCCACCTAAACCTTGGTCTTATTTACACAACATAAAAGCTGTAAATCAAGGGTATTACATAGTCCCCCCCTAAAACAAAAACATTGTCCTTAGTGTTGCAAATTAGTCTTTTTATTCTTTTAACAACACTGAATAAAATTATGTCATACTTTCTTCCCATTCCCAGGTAGCTTCTTTAGGTGTAAAGTGTTTCCACTATACTTTCACCCGAGCTACTATTATTTTTCGAAGCATGGTTTCTTCTCATTCCAATATACGGAGTGGTTCTTGAAGAAAGTCCCCTTCTGTTTCCACCTGTATCGAAGTCCAGTCAACCAAGTTAGAAGGATCATGCAAATATTTCTTCAACAATTATACATGAAAAATAGTTTGAACTTTAATATGAGTAGGTAGAGCTAATTTCTAAGATACTGGACCACTCATTCCAAAACTTAAAAGGAACCACAATAGCGAGGTGCTAACTTATCACAATTGTCATTGTGCAAGGTACTCTTACGAGGTTTGATCCTCAATTACACATGATCCCCAATCTTGAATTCCCTATGAATTATTTTCTTATCTGCATAACGTTTCCTGTGGTCTTGAGCTGCTTTAATGTTATGTTTAATTTTTTTTATTTTTTGTTCCATGTCATGTAGCGATTTAGTTCCAAGTATCATTTTTTCCTCTATTTGACACTATATAAGTGGAGTGTGGAATTTTTTTCCACACAAATATTCAAATGCATTCATTTTAATAGAGGTATGATAACTATTATTATAATAAAATTATGCAAAATGAAAAAATTCCTCCCACTTGGTGGGTCTATCCATTACATACATGCAAACAATGTCCTCTAATATTTGGTTTGTCCTTTCTGTCTACCCATCTGTCTAAGGATAATAATATATGCTAAAGTTCAACTTTATTCCCATTTCTCCAAACAATGTTTTCCAAAATGTAGAGGTAAACTTTCCATCCCTATCCAAGATAATCATATTTGGTATTTTATGAAGTCTAAATATTTACTTCATAAATCCATTGGCCACTTTTGTTGTCCCAAAAGTGGACTGTATGAGAATAAAATGTGCTCCCTTAGTTAATGTGTCCACCACCACCATAATGGAGTCATGTTGGTATTTGGTACGTGGAATTCAGTGGTAAAATCCATGGATACCACTTCCCACTTCCATTATAGAATCAAAAGAGCTTAGGAAACCAACAGAGTATTAATTCTCTGCCTTAACCTACTATCATTCTAAATATATTTCCAAGTAATCAGTTATTTCTTTCTTCATTCCTGACCAAAACATATTCTTCCACAAATTTGTCACCATCTTTTGATAACCTGGATGACGTGAATAAGGTTTCTTATGGTATTCATCTAAAATCATTTGTTCTAAGGTAGATACATTTGGAACATAGAACCTCTACTTATAACTTATTAATCCTTTCGGGTCCATGGATACACCTTGATCCGAGTAAAATTTTTATACCCTTTAAACAAAGACCTTTTACTTCAGTTGGTGTGTTAGAATTACATTTTATAAAAATAATTAATGAACACATGCATATATAATCAAGAGGAACACATTTCAACAATCATACAACAAAATTTGAAGAGGTTTAATAATGGAGTTTGTCTAGTGTGGACTATGTCTCCGGGCCTCAGTGTCTTGATGGTGTGGGCCTCTTCATTCAGTTTTGTAAATGTGAGGATGTACACAGACACTATTTTCTTATCATAAAAGGAAATAAACCCTAAATATGAATGGAAAAGGCTCTCCATGAGAGGTTCGCTACAATGAACTCTCACTCATAACAGACCTCCTATCAGCATGACATAAACTCACACATAATGACTATGAGTATCCTTCGAACATGGAAAAAAAGTGATCTTAGTCAAACATACATGTGAAAATGAGTATACCACCAACATGGAAACAAAAGGATATCAAACATAGATTACAATCCATGATATAAATTACATCTCACGTCAAGAACAAAAACAAAATCCCGCATCAAACATCAACCAGGGATCTATACAACACAATGCATCTCATAGCAAGGAGAAAAATAAGTACACGATCACACTGCATATACCTCACACTAAAGATGACTGAAGAATAGGTTTCTATGATCTTGGATCTAAAATCACCATCGTAATTGTGGCATCAAAAGGCATGAAATCAACTGCTCACTCCCTGAATGCTCACACCTGCAACTCTACTTTGAAAAGTGGCCGAAAAACATAAGGCTCGTATGGGAAATATGAATACACCATTGAACTTGTGTCACCGAGAGGTGTAGGATCAACTCTCAATTTGCTAAATTCTGACATTTTCGAAATATGGGCCTTAGGGAATATTTTATATCCCCCCTAGATTCCCTAAAGATGTTGCTCCATAGGGAATCTAGAAATCTACAACTCAAAAAAGGAATCTGATCTCACCATTGAGATCCTTGCGAAATTCCGAGAAGAATGAGTATAAGGTTGACCGCATTATGAAAATGGTTAATTTCAGCCTCGAAGGAATTTGAAAGATTCGCTCAAGACTCCTAAAGATTCTCCTCCATAGGGAATTTGCAAAACTGTTACAAAAATGGAAAATCTAGGCAAACCATTGCACGCGCTGTGAAATTCTGGTTAAAATGCATGTAAATTTGAATACATTATAAGACGAGAAAAATTTACCTCAAAAGGTTCTCCAAGCATCAAAAAGGATTATGTCTAGAAAATCATGCAGCATCATGCCTAGAAATTTGTGCTCCAACCTGCTTGGATGCACTTCGCAAAAAATTTCTTTAAATAAAATAACTCTGGTGGAGTTTACAAAATAGCCAGTTGCCCTGACAGTAAAAAAGGTGATTTTTTAAGGGGAGCTTGGGGGATCGAATCTCACCTCTCCCAAAATCCGCATCATACACATTTTTTTGGGTACACTTTTAAGTTTCTAACAAGGGTTGAGCTAACCAAGAACTTTGACTGCTTCTAACTTTCGCATACAAGCTTGGTTTGACGAACCATTCACACCATTGCGATCAGGACGTCGACATATTCACTTGAAATTGGTTTGAGAGAAATATGAACACTTTGATTTTTGAGCTTTCATAAGCCCTATTTGCTCTGTGTGTCTTTGGAGCCACCTTGACCAATCCTGGAATTTCAGCTTACTGTAAATTTTCCTACAATTTCAAATATTGGGAATCTTGCAACAACACTTCTTGGATCTATTTCTCCACATAAAATTTCACATTGCTACCTGTGTAAGACAAAAATTGTTGGGAATGTCTACTTAAGGCATCAACAATTCGGTTTTCCTTTTCTTTAATGTGTTTAATCTGCATATCAAATTCGATAAGGAAATCTAAGTATCTTGTTTGTCTTGCATTCAAATATGGCTCACTAAGGAAATATTTCAAATTGATATGATCAGTCATCAACAAAAATTTCTTACCCAACAAGTACTGTCACCACATTTTTAATGCATGTATGAAAATAGCTAATTCGAAGTCATAAGCTGCATAATTTTTGTCATGTTTCTTCAATTCTCGGAACTCATAGACTATCACTGCATTATCTTGTAGCAATACTCCTCTCAATACTTCTATACAAGCATTAGTGAATACAACAAAATCTTTTGTTGAATCAACAATTTTTAAGATAGGTGCAGTAGTTAATTTTTGTTTCAACTGCTCAAAGCTCTCTTGGCACTTGGTTGTCCATTCAAACTTCATGCATTTTTCTGCAAAGAGGTAATAGGATAAGCTAATGCAAAAAATTCTTCTACAAATATGAGGTAATATCCAACAATACCCTTTTGTGTTTCAATAAACCGATCCAACACAAAAACTGCGCGCGCTCTGCTCCTCTGCGAGCTTTCGATTAGGTCAGCGATCGCTGCCAGGCCTGTTCTGCCGCCATGGGTGCACCAGGGGGTGTGGAGCCCTCTCCCACCCCTCCATCTTCTACATCTGAGGCCTTTCGTAGTCTGCTATCGCAGAAAGGAAAAAAATGTACCCATCCCGACGTCCCGAAGTTCATCAAAAACCTTGATGAAATCCCAGAAATTGCTCTGCCGGAAGATCAACCGATCAAAATTGCTCTTGCTTTGGCTGACAGAGGTCTAGTGGGGAAATTTATGGGTCGATGGCCAACAACAAAATCGACTGATGAATGGGTTCAACGAAATTGGAGGCCCCTGCTGCCCAACAACGTGATCTATTATGCTATCGGTAGAGGTTTTTTCATTTTCAAATTCTCTACCAAGGAAGACCGAGATCTGGTGTTCAGAAACGGTCCATATTTCATGGGAAATCAAGGTCTCTTTCTGAATAAATGGACCCCCGACTTCGACCCTTCAGTCGATGTCCCAAAGGAGGTTCCTGTTTGGGTCCGGCTCCCCAACCTACCAATACACTGCTGGAGCTTCCAATCCCTGCAAAAGATAGGAAACAGACTCGGCAGATTCATCGACAAAGCTGATAACAGGGACCAATACACCTGCGCAAGAATCTGCGTGGAAGTTGACTTGGAAGCTGGTCTGCCGGAAGCCATCAAACTTACAGTTGGAGATTGGCACCACTTCCAGAAGCTGGACTACGAGCAATTTCCCTTTAAGTGCAGAATCTGCCATGAGCACAGTCACTTTCAACGAAACTGCCTCAAAGCCCCATCAGGGGACAAGGTGGAAGAAGAAGGATGGAAAGAAATAAAAAAGGGCAAGGTAGTCTCAAAGCCCAATGAGCAGAAAAAATCAGGACCAATGGGGAAACCCCAGACCATTTCCAAGACCATACCAGTTTCAAATGAAGGCCCCTCCTCAGGTGAAAAGGTGGATGCCTCAGAGAACCATGAAGAAACTGAAGATCAGTCGAAGAAAGTGAAAGAAACTGAAGAAGAAACAACTGTCCCCCTAACAGAGGCTGATCAAGGGGGAAACGAAGGCAATGACGAGCACATTAGTCTTGCCTCTGTCTCAGGGGGAGAATCAGAAGAAAGAGACTCTGAATCAGACAGCTCACAAATTACTCCTATCAAATCGACCAGGGGCCAGAAATCCAAGAAGAAACAGAGAGAGGAGAAAACTTATCTGGATGTTCTCCAAGGCTCCCAGAAAACTCTCAAAGGAATGATGAACACCAGATCCGGGCGCAAGCACAACGGGGCTCCAAAAGGAGCCACACCTTCCCAATCCAGTAAATAATGAAGTACGTCTCCTGGAATTGCAGAGGATTAGGTAGCAGGCTGAAAGAAGATGCCCTGAAAGACATTGTGAGGTTGCATTCACCTGAAATCCTTCTCATCCAGGAGACAAAGCTGGAGGACACTCTTCTCCTCCAATCCAGAAAAATATTCTGGCGCAAAGGCCCCGGTAGAGCTGTCAGTGATAGAGGCGCCTCTGGTGGGATTGCCTCCTTCTGGGACAGCTCCAAATATGACTTGACTCACGAAGAAAGTTGCCATCACTGAATTTTCACTCAGCTCCTCCACAAAGACTCTGGTCAACAAGTAAGTATGTTCAACCTTTATGCTCCGGTCTCTCCAGCGGAGAAAAAAATTTGCTGGGACTCACTCCAGTCCTTTCTTATATTGCACAATCCAGAAAACATCATTATTGCAGGGGATCTGAACGTTACACTAGCCACTGAAGAGAAAAAATAGGGTTCTCCTGTTAGGGACCCAGCTAGAGAATGGGTAGAAGACATAATGATCGGCTAGGATCTGGAGGATATCAAGCCTTCAGCTGGGAAATACACTTGGTCTAACAAAAGTTTAGGTCCCAACCACATAGCTGCTCGTTTGGACAGATTCCTTGTCCAAACCTCCTTCCTTACTAGTGGTCTAATGGCCTCTTCCAAAATCCTTCCTAACTGCACTTCCGATCATAAACCCATTAGTCTCGAGCTCTCCATGGATGGTTTTCTTGGCCCCATTCCCTTTAGATTTAGCCCTTTGTGGATTCAGCAAGAGGGTTTCCATGAGGCGGTTTTTGAAGCCTGGAACCGACATGTCCTGGGATCCCCTTTCTTTGTGTGGGAAGAAAAGTTGCGGGTTCTTAAGAGAAGGCTCAAGGAGTGGGCTAAAACTCTGAAAACTCCAGCTGCCAAGAGAAAAGAGTCCTTAGAAAACCTTGCTGCCCTCCAATCATCAATGGAGGATTCTGTTGTTACCCAAAGTCTGCTCCAAAAAGAAGTTGAGTTGCAAAAAGCCCTCCATAAAGCTAGTAGGGACGAAGAGGAGTATTGGAGACAAAAATCTAGAAACTTATGGTTACAGGCCGGCGACAAAAATACCAGTTTTTTCCATAAGCATGCCGAAGCTCGCAAGCAATTCAAAAATGTATCAGAAATACGCTCTCAAGATGCTGTGGTTAAAGATTTTGAAGGCATTAAGAGAGTAGCCTTCACTTTTTTCAAAGAGCTTTATTCAGCACCTGCTGACCCTCCTATAGATCCCCATGCCTATCCGATTGATCTAATCCCCCTCTGTGTCCAAGATTCTGTCAACACTATGCTGACTGCATCGATCAGCATGGATGAGCTCAAGAAAGCCTTGGATTGCATGGAGCCGGATAAGGCGCTAGGGCCTGATGGGTTCACTGCTAGGTTTTTTCAGTCTTGCTTGTCATCTATCAATAAAGACCTCCTGAGAATGGTCAGGAAGTCCCAATCTTGTTCTAAGATAGGAGGCAGTACCAATTCAGCCTTCCTTGCATTGCTTCCGAAAGAGAAAGGAGCTTCAGATTTTAGTAGATTCCGTCGCATTTCGCTGTGTAATACTAGCTATAAACTGATTACCAAAATCATATCCATTCGACTCAAGAATATTCTGCCGGACATCATCCCAGAGAATCAAGGAGGTTTCATCAAAGGGAGAAAGATTCTGGATAATATTGTGCTGGTTCAAGAGGAAGTTCATTCAAGTTGCCACCGAAAAGAGAAAGGAATGGTGATAAAACTCGATCTGGAAAATGCCTTTGACAGGGTGAGACATGAATTCCTGTTCACTATTATGAAGAAAATGGGCTTCTCAATAACCTTCATAAATTGGGTGAAAGCCTGCGTTGCCTCTCCTTGGATTTTGCCGCTGGTAAATGGACGATCTACTGATTTTTTCAATGCATCTAGGGGATTAAGACAAGGTTTTCCGCTGTCCCCTCTCCTCTATGCTATCCAAGCCTCAGTGCTTATTTTCCAGCTAGACTTTTGTCAACAAGTCCAAACTCTGCCAGGCCTCAGAATGGTGCACAATGTTAAAGACATAAACCATGCCCAATTTGCCGATGATACTCTGCTGCTTGGAGGAGCGAGCATTAACTCGGCCAGATATTTTAAGAAGGAGTTGGACATTTATAAGGAGGTCTCGGGCAGCAAGATAAACTATTTAAAAAGCACAATCTATGGCTGGAACTGCTCGGTCAAAGATCTGGCTGACATTGCTAGGCTCCTTGAGATGAAAGTTTGTCAGACCTGGGAGTCCTTCAAATATCTTGGGATTCCAATCTTCAAATCCATACCTAAAGTTTCCCACTGGATGCCCCTCTTAGACAAGCTTAAGCTCAGAATACAAGCCTGGGGAGCCTCTTGGCTGAACACTGCTGGAAAAATAATTCTAATGAATTCTGTTCTCATAAGTATGCCTCTATTTCGGCACTCCATTCTGCTTGCTCCCAAAACCTTCCTCAGTAAAATGGATAGTATTCTGAGGAGATTCCTTTGGGAAGGGGGGAAAAATAATGAAAGAAGACTTCATTTAGTTAATTGGGACACCATTAAGAGGCCAACCCTGGAAGGAGGTCTTCAAATGAGAGATTTGGCTGCACAAAATCTCACTCTAGGCTCCAAAATCCTGTGGAATATTGTAGCTGGGAAAGCTAGCTGGAGTAAGAAAGTCCCGTGGAAGAAATATTTTCAAGGCCAGCGTTTGAGATGTTTGGATCATCCGCCAAAAACCACCAAAGGTTCCCCAGTTTTCAAGCTTTGTCTCTCTGCTCTGGAGCATTTCAGTTCCAATCTCTATTGGATCCTAGGTAATGGGAAACAAATTAGAATCTGGGAAGACCAGATCCTAGGAGATCAACCATTGAACCATATTGAAGGCCTTGCAAATATTAAATTTTGGATACATTCCATCAATATGGAAACCCTTTGGGACATTTCCACCTGGACGGAGGATTCTGGTAGACTGTGGGACAGCTGGAACCTAGGAGAGGTTCCACATCGATTGCAAATTGAAGCTTCGTTACTTTTAGACAAACTCCAAGGAAAATCTCCCATTTCAGCAACAGCTAGGGACAAAAGAGGGTGGGGCTCCCATTCTGGCTCTTTCTCGGTTTCTGAAGGTTAAAAAAGTTTGATTGTTGTTCCTAATGTCCCTCCTGACCCAACGCAATGGAATTTTATTTGGGCCTTCCCTTCGCTCCCAAAAGTAGACTTCTTCTACTGGACGTTAGCTCACAACAACATTCTCACTAGAGATAATCTGAGAAAACGTGGAATGGAAGGGCCATCGAGATGCCCTTTGTGTATGTCAGAGGAAGAAACAACTAATCACCTGATGTTGCTGTGCCCCTTTGCCAAAGATGTTTGGAAGGGGGTCTTGAGGTCAAGGGTTGACAAAGTTGAGCTGCCAAGAAATATTCCAAATCTCCTTCACGAGTGGGCCAAGTTATCTTCGTTCTGCCTCAATAAAAAAAACCTTCTTAAGACTGCTTGGATGTGGATCCCTAAATACACCTATTGGAAGTTATGGTTGGAAAGGAACAACAGATTGTTCAGGGGTGAAAACTGCACTACAAACAACGTTATCTCCAAAATTAAAGCACTCTTGGGAGATACTTTGGATGCTAAACCGGCTTTAAGGAATGAAGCGGTTTTGGACAGTGAGGAGGAGCTTTGGCTGAAAGATATTGTTCAAAATTATCAAATCAATCCTAATTCCCCGGCCTCTTCCCATGCTATTTGGGAAATTTTCCTAGAAGAATAGGAGTTTATAAAGTGGCGATCTGCTCTGGATGATCACTGTCTCTTCTTCGACGGGGCCTCTAAAGGCAACCCTAGGGCTGCGGGTGGGGGTGGTGTTCTTCTGAATCCTGATGGCTCTACTTTGCTCAGGTATCATTGGGGTCTGGGCTTCGAATCAAATAACAGAGCTGAGGCTCTGGCTTTGTGGCAGGGGCTTTCTCTGGCTCTCAATCGGAACATTCACTCTCTGACGGTCTTCGGTGACTCTAGACTTATCATTCAAGCGCTGAATTCCCATTTGACCCCTTCGCAGATCCACTTAGTCCTCATTCTCAAGAAAATTAGGTTCATTCTGGCCAAGTTTCAGAAAATATCCTTTTATCATATTCTGAGGCATCTGAATTCTCAAGCTGACCTGGAAGCCAATCTTGGCTCAGCCCGTAGCCAAAGATCTCTTTCAGTCAATTCTGAAGAGTCTCTCTGCATCATTCCGTAATCTTCCTAAGATCCACACTTTCAGCAAATCTGTTCACTCTCCTGCACTGTTGGATCGCACCTGTTCTAGTAACCATGGGCTTCTGAAACAGGCATCTCCCAGGATTTCCTCACCTCAAATCTCTGATCGACTGCTCCTGTCACAGTTTGCCCAACATACGCACCTGGATCCACTGGTAGGCAATCCAAACAGAAATGAATATTTTACATCACTGTACATCTGAAGTGCATTGGAAGCTCAGACTTCATTAGATGCATATGACAGAGAGTGAAAGTTTGAATACATGTTGACAACAAGTTCCAGGTTTGATCTATTTGCATGAAGGGTACATTACTATGAGTGCACTATAGTTGCTGATGATGCTAGTATGAGCACCGAGGGTTTTGTTGTAGCATATTGGTTTGAAATCCTGTAATCCCAAACTCATCAAGGATACAACCTAAGTTGGGCATAGGTCGGATTGGTGGCATCTAGGGCTGTGCGTGTGGGCACTGGTCAACATTGTTAACAACTGCAGTATTACAAGATTTTGATGCCGGAGCAGAGACAATGCAAATCATAGTGTTAGTGAATGTACTACTGTTAGGGTTGTTAACAAATATATCTCAAAATCTCACCTCCAAACAGCGGAGCAGGATCATCTATGTTTTTCTTTTTCTTTGCTGGCTACTTTGGATCAACCAGAAGTTGGTATGTAATGCCATTGACCATGGACTTAGTGGAAGGACGAGGAGCAGGAAATGGGCCTAAACATATGTACATTTTCTAAGCAGCACAATGGACAGAGCAAATCCTATTCCGGATAATTGGTTGAATCTTAGACAACAAAGGGCTGTCCAGACAATTCCTGCAGTATCAAAGCACCTCTAATAATAGATTTAGCAAGCTCGTGCTCCAATCTCAAAGGCGACATCTATTGCTGTAACAAAGGGCGAAACCCCTATCTGTGTAACAGGAATTTCTTGGTCAAACAGCGTTGTAATGTCCAAGTACGCGACAGCTGTTTTTCCGCTTTTTAATCAATTTAACCGTTAAAGTCAAAAAAAAATATCCAACAATACCCATAAATTAACGTATTACTGGTACATTTGTGGGTACAGGCCAATTTAAAATTTCTTGTACCTTTTCTGAATCTACCGCTAACCCTTTCTTGGAAATAACATTTTCCAAATATTGGATCTTGGGTTTTTCAAACTCACACTTGCTTAGTTTTGCATACAATTGGTGTTCTCTGAGTGTTTGAAGCACTATTCGAAGTTGTTCGTGGTTTTCCTCTTTGTTCTTAGAGTACAACATAATATCATCTATGAAGACTATCAAAAACTTATATAGATGTTTGTGTAGATCACTATCCATGAGAAAAATAAAAGTAGAAGGGGTGTTTGTGAGTCCAAAGGGTGAAACTATGAACTCATAATGTCCATACAAATTTAAGAAAGTTGTTTTATGTTGTCTTCATCTTTGATGCGACACTGGTGATAACGAGTTCTTAATTAAATTTTTGATAATACAACGTCCCCCCTTACTTGATCAAACATATCATTTATTCGTGGGAGGGGGGTAATTTTTCTTGATGGTTAACTTGTTTAACTGTCTATAATCTATGCACATCATGAGAGTTCCATACTTATTTTTGACAAATGAAACCGACGTTCCTCATGGAGACACACTTGGTCGGATATACCCCTTATTTAATAATTCCTACAACTAAAGTTTCAACTCTATCAGTTTAGGGGTACTCATTCTATATGGGGCTTGGGAAGCTAGGGTGGTTCTCAGTACTAGCTTAATAGAGAAATAAATATCTCTCAGAGGGGAAATTGAGGAATTTATTTAGGAAATACATCCTGGAAGTCCTTAATCACTGGTTAATTTTATACCGTGGCTTTTTTTGCTTGTTGTTCCAAATCTTCAATTTTGACAACATACACTCAACAACCTTTCCTTACTCTTCGCTTCAGCTGTAATGTAGAAATTTTCCTAACAGACACAAGTTTTGGTTTCCCTCTAACCACCGCTTACTTTCCTAGAGCATGAGTACAATTTACTATTTTTTCCAAACATTTTACTACTACTTTCTACTGTTCCAACCAATCCATACCAACTAGGAGGTCATAAGATCCTGAGGGAAGTATATTTAGATTTAAATCTATGATGTACCCATTTAATTTGACAACATATTTGTGCAATTTATGGGCAACCTTC
Source organism: Pinus albicaulis (assembly GCA_034641835.2). Taxonomy (NCBI): domain Eukaryota; kingdom Viridiplantae; phylum Streptophyta; class Pinopsida; order Pinales; family Pinaceae; genus Pinus; species Pinus albicaulis. The sequence goes on along the minus strand of CM076576.1, from coordinate 909,020,085 downwards.
CATTTGGTTCCTGTAGCCAACAGCACCAACGAAGAGTACGTAAATTTTTCTATCTTCAATTGACATTTTTACACTATATGTGGACTAATATAACTTAAACTAGCTCTAGGATCAATTAAAAAAAACACATGTTGGTCGAAATGATACATTCAATTTCAATCATAGTTGTTTGATGCTCATCTTGTCGGCCTTGCAATGTTGCACTGATTCGGGGAATCTTTCGGGCAATATCATTCACTGTGGTTGCTTCCCACACTGCTTGATTGTATAGAATTGCACGAGTGTTGTGTGGGAATTCTCACAACATGTGAGGCTCATCGCATCCCAAACATTTCAAAGGTTCCTTGGTTTTTACCATTGCTTATTGCTTGATGTTTCCTTCCATGGGATTGGAACCTGTGTGGGAATGGGCTGTCTGATTTTCGCCACCTTTATTGAACCTTTTTCGCGAGTGGTTTCTCCCAAAATTCTTTAAATAAGATGGTTTGTGTCTTTTTGAACTTGCTTTAGCCTTCCCTTTTTCCTTATTCTGCTAATTTTTCAGCATATCATTCATGCCTTTAAATTGTTGGTCGTACAGTAATTCCTTCCAAAAAACCTCATCCATACTCCTTGGATTTTCAAACTCAATTCTTTCTTTGTAAAGAGTGGGCAAACAGTTTAGAAATCGTTCTAGCTTAGCTTTTTCTTCTCTTATGTATGACACATAGCGAAGTAAATTTATGTACTTTGTCACAAATTCAACAATGGTGAGTTGTCCTAGTCTTAGCTCATGAAATTCCTTCACTCTGTTATAATATTACCTCTCACTGAGGTATCGAGATTTAAATTTCTCCTGAAATTCTTCCCATGAAACAATATTTTCATCCAGCAAGTGTATGATTTTGGTCTCTTCCCACCAAAGTGTGCCTTTACCTTACAATTGGTAAAATTCTAGCCTTGCTTTTAGATTACTTCCATACTCATATATTTCAAAGTATTTTACCATATTGAAGTGCCAGGTTTCTGTATCCTCTTCCTTCTCCCCATCAAATATTGGAGGCTTGATCTTGTGGAATTCCCCCTCCAACTCCTTTCTCTTTTTGGAATTAGAGCCTTCTTTACCAAACTCTTCCCCACTCTCAGACCTCTCTGAGTTGGGTTCTGTTTCTTTTCTTTTCTTTTCTTGTTCTCCCTATTGATGAATGGATATGGAGGTTAATTCTCTTATCAACCTCTCTTTCTCATTGTTGGCTTGTAGTAAACGTCCATTGCTAGTTCTTAGCTGAACCATTGTCTACTGCAAATTTTTGATAATTTCCAGCATCTGAGCATTTGGATCTCTTGGGGAATCCCCCTCCCCCAGTTCCACATACAACTCTTCTCTGTCAGACATGACAACAACTACAATTCTTTCTGCACTTTAATCTGATGCACGAAAAACAATTAGCATTCATAAAACATAATATGTAATTCATTCATAATTCACTAATCATAATTTAAACTTTTTGACAACAGAGTTTTCATGTGTTGGGACCCATAAGCCTAGTTTTTTAACTTGGGCTCTAATACCACAAGACAATTGAGAGTAATGGATTCAGACAAAATAACTTAGAATCAAAAGTGGCTTTGGTTTATGGTTAGATGAATGAACCACCTAGAGCTCATATTAGAGTCGGTTTAACTACTCTAACCTTGGTCGAATATTTCTGAGATGTCAATGACTAAGACGCACGATTATTTATTGATAACATATTAAGTTTTTTCCAAGAGGGATCATAGGTATCGACCCTATTAGGCAGAATGCCTTATGCCGTGGGTTATCAGCCAATTCTTAGCACATAAATGGGTTCTTCACAGGAAATAATTACTTTCACCAAAAAAGGATACATAACCTCGGTTTAAGTAGTTTATGTGCCTACTCACAACTAGACCAACCGTGCTCCTGTTATGACATTTTCACATTTATATGCTACTACTATACTATTGAGAGTATTAGATGTGAAGCGTATCTATCCAGTAGTGGATCCTTTAAATTCATCATCGACTATGCTCCAACCTTGGATCGTAGGCGAAGAACATTACGAAACCGCACAAGGGGTTAAGAAAAGTTTACAACATTATAAGGAATTTCAGGACATGATCGCTATTCCTAGACTGAATCAATTATGAGAGGAATGTCATTTAATTTTGGCAAGACCAAGAAAAATTTAACGTTTCCTATTCCAACCCTTTTTCGTAGCAGAGGTATTGAACAGTTCATCGGGAAAATATATTGGCCTCAAATGACTATAAATCATTGTGTATTGTCTCTTAATTGAGTCATTTGGGATTCAAAAGTTAAAGAAACAATTCTATCAACTAATAGTGGTCAAATTGGCATATTACCTAATCATGCTTCGCTTAGGGCAGTTGTAGATAGACATATTGGCGCGTTACCTAATCATGAAGTCCATTTGTTTTTTTAATATTTTTTTTATGTTATTTATTGAACTAAATTTGAAGTATAATTTTTTATTTTTTAAAAGAAATACATATTAACAAATTTCATGATTCTTGTTTCTTACTTTTTTAGTTTAAAATAGATTTAACTTAATTTATTTAATTATTTTTAATATATATATGTTTATGTTATTTAAAATGGAGTTCATTTATTTTTTTAATATTTTCTACTCAATTTTAAGGTCACAACCAAGCGAGACACGAAATTAGAGTATGAGACCCCCTTGTTTGTGGAATAAGAGACACCTACATCTACAGAGCTATTTCACTACTAAGTTTACGAAGGCATACATATAATGATATGTGGTTTAACCGCAAGTTTAGCTCGATGAAACCCACTAGACCCGTGACCTTTTAAGATAAAACACATGCCCTTAACCATTAGACCCACTCAAACTATATATATACTAAATATTACTAAAAGAAAATATATAATAAATATTACTAAAATAAAATAAAAACATACTTTAATATTTTTAATATATATATATATATATATATATATATATATATATATATATATATATATATATATATATATATATATATATATATATATATATATCGCTTTATGTATGTCTTGGTAAACTTAGTAGTCAAATAGCTCTACAGAAGTAAGTCCCTTGTTCCATAAACAAAGGGGTTTCATACACCAATTTGGTGTGTCGCTTGGCTGTGACCTTAAAATTAAGTAGAAAATATTAAAAAAGTAAATGAACTCCATTTTAAATAACACAAATATATATTTGTGTTATTTAAAATGGAGTTCATTTACTTTTTTAATATTTTCTACTTAATTTTAAGGTCACATCCAAGCGACACACCAAATTGGTGTATGAAACCCCTTTGTTTATGGAACAAGGGACTTACTTCTGCAGAGTTATTTGACTACTAAATTTACGAAGACATACATAAAGCGATATGTGGTTTAAAGACAAGTTTCGTTGGAACGTCTCTCTGTTGTTGGGGAAAACCCGTGAATCTTGCATGTTTAAAATATATCAATTTAAAATATATTTAAGAAATAATTTAAAACAATATTAATATTTAAATCACAATAATCTATATATCAACCAATGTGGTTCATCATGATTATGAATGATAATAGTCCATTCGAAAGTGTTGACAACTTTCTTTTTCATATAATTATTACCAAAAAATTCTACATAATAAGCTATATAATTAAATATTAATAAATAAAAATGTAATATATATAAATATGAAAATAAATAAAAATATATTTATATATAATAAAGTTTATTAAAATAAAATAAAATTATATGAAAAATTCATATATATATATATATATATATATATATATATATAACGGCTCTTTGTTGTTCCCGAAAGCCCGTGAATCTTCCGTGTTGATGCCGTTAGAGGTGGTGTCGTATGTGGACGACTATACCATTAGTTGTGCAAAAGGATAGTTACTAGTGGACACGCTATGCCTACATGGCATGCCATGCTATTTCATTTGTATATAATTGCCACAACGCCACTGGTCCTTTCACTTCACATTTCTGTTTGTTTTATTGTATAGATTGTGAAGCTCGGTTTTATTTTTGAATATGCGAGCAACCTACAATCCGAAAAGAAAGCAAATTCAGCGAACCCGTTAACGATGACGATGGCATGGAGGGCCATATTTCTTATTACATTTTACGTGTTTTCTATGTTCGTGCGTTGGAGGTAAAATTCTCAAATTTATTTGCTCCGATTGATTGTCTCAGATCAGATCTGTATGGTAATAATGTTAACTAGGGGAGAGGCGTCAGTCGCTGAACACCTCAGCGCTGACTGGACCCGGGCCACGTCAACCAATGCCACCGCATGTACGACAGGTTTTGGCTGGCATGGCTTTCACGTGCCGGTCACGTGCAGCCGGTCATGCGGTCGAACAACCGGTCCAACCGGTCTACTCCCGCCCTTTTGTGGAGCCTGGTCGACAAAGTGCTGTTTTTTGGTCCGGGTCTGGTTGCTGTCTGTTGCATTCTCCGTTTGTTGCGATGCTTGGCTCCAATGCCCGACGCCAATGCCGCCACTGTCCGCGCGCTCCCTCCTTGGTGATGGCGTCGCTGCTCTCCTGGGTGGAGCTCCCCTGGTCCTGGTTCGGCTACAGCAGCATTGCAATCGTGGGTGCTGGAAAATCGTTGCCTGTTCAACCTCGCTTAGCTGGTGGTTAAACCTCGACGGTTTGGTTGTTTTTCTTCGGCGCTGTGTTGTTATGGGTCGGTTGTTTGCTATTTATGCTTGGCGAGGTTTTGTCATGCCTCGGCCCTGTAGTTGGTTTACCTTCGCCCTGTCGTAATTTTATTCGGCTCTGTAGTTATTTAACTTTGCTCGGCGCAGTGGTGGTTTTAGTTCCGCTCTGTGGTGGTTTTTCTAGGCTCTGTGGTGGTTTTTATCGGCTCTGTGGTGGTGCGTTTTTCAGCTCGTGCTTTCAGGTGCGTAAGGGTTTTTTTTTTGAAGTGTTTTGCATTTTTTTTTAATTTTGGTGCTTTCTGAATGATTGTGTTTTTGTTTTTTTGTAGGTCAGTGGAGAAGGCAAGGACAATGCAATGCAGGACTCTGTGGAATGAACGAGGAAGCCTGGAGGGATAGGAGTTTTAAGGTAGGACTCTGTCCTACTAGTCATATCTATGTGTTTGTAAACACATTTAACCTTAAGGAGATGTTCTCTTTTGAGTGGTTTTACAGTGTTTGATTGGAATGTAGGGTTTTGGGTTTTACAGTGTTTGATTGGAATGTAGGGTTTTGGGTTTTGGGTTCTCTTTAGTGTTTGATTGGAATTGGATGCCGGCCCAATTGGGACTGAAATTTGTTCTTTTAGGTCATGTTGACTAAATGTTGCTGGGCTCAAAGACTTCACTATTTTGTCTGGGACCTTCGTTGTGCATGGTTTGGAAGAATTTCTTGTGTCAGAGATTGTGGTAATGATTAAATATATTGTTGTTGCATTATGTGTGGAATTTGATCTTTGACCCTTATTGCCTGTATGTGGACATGCATTTTTGTGTAAGCTATACTCTCTCTCAATCTTAATTTGTTTGGAGAGGAGATACAAGAGAACAGTAAATTAAGATGTCTGTGGTCTGTAAAGAAATCCAGATTAATGTTAGAGTATTTTGTCTGGGACCTTCGTTGTGCATGGTTTGGATGACTTGCTTGCGTTAGAGATTGTGGTAATGATTAAATATATTGTTGTTGCAATATGTGTGGAATTTGATCTTTGACCCTTATTGCCTGTATGTGGACATGTGATTTTGTTATCCTTTTTCCTTTCCTTCTTTTAATGTGAATCTACAACATATAGGAGACTGGAGACTGTTTAGAGTATTTCTGGTTGCTAACTAGAGTTTTGCCCTGTTTTAAGATTAAAAGATTCAATTACGTCTACAATTCCTGTTAGATATATGATGAAGGTTATTACTCTAAGCCACAATTTTATGGGAGACCCGCCAGCTCAAGCTTTTGTATATATATAATTATACATGAATTGAATTGGATGTCGGCCCAATTGGGACTGAAATTTGTTCTCTTAGTTCATGTTGACTAAATGTTGTTGGGCTCAAAGACTTCACTATTTTGTCTGGGACCTTCGTTGTGCATGGTTTGGATGAATTGCTTGTGTCAGAGATTGTGGTAATGACTAAATATATTGTTGTTGCATTATGTGTGGAATTTTATCTTTGACCCTTATTGCCTGTATGTGGACATGCGTTTTTGTGTAAGCTATACTCTCTCTCAATATTAATTTGTTTGGAGAGGAGCTACAAGAGAACAGTAAATTAAGATGTCTGTGGTCTGTAAAGAAATCCAGATTAATGTTAGAGTATTTTGTCTGGGACCTTTTTTGTGCATGGTTGGGATGACTTGCTTGCGTCAGAGATTGTGGTAATGATTAAATATATTGTTGTTGCAATATGTGTGGAATTTGATCTTTGACCCTTATTGCCTGTATGTGGACATGCGATTTTGTTATCCTTTTTCCTTTCCTTCTTTTAATGTGAATCTACAACATATAGGAGACTGTTTAGAGTATTTCTGGTTGCTAACTAGAGTTTTGCCCTGTTTTAAGATTAAAAGATTCAATTACGTCTACAATTCCTATTAGATATATGATGAAGGTTATTACTCTAAGCCGCAATTTTATGGGAGACCCGACAGCTCAAGCTTTTGTATATATATAATTATACATGAATTGAATTGGATGCCGGCCCAATTGGGACTGAAATTTGTTCTTTTAGGTCATGTTGACTAAATGTTGCTGGGCTCAAAGACTTCACTATTTTGTCTGGGACCTTCGTTGTGCATGGTTTGGATGAATCGCTTGTGTCAGAGATTGTGGTAATGACTAAATATATTGTTGTTGCATTATGTGTGGAATTTGATCTTTGACCCTTATTGCCTGTATGTGGACATGCGTTTTTGTGTAAGCTATACTCTCTCTCAATATTAATTTGTTTGGAGAGGAGCTACAAGAGAACAGTAAATTAAGATGTCTGTGGTCTGTAAAGAAATCCAGATTAATGTTAGAGTATCTCCCCTCGACCTTCACAGTATGGTATGGATGACTTGCTTGCGTCGTAGATTTTGGTAATGATTCAAGTATATTGTTGCTGCAATATGTGTGGAATTTTGGATCTTTGACCCTTATTGGAAAGTATGACAGATGCGATTTACCTATCCTTTTTCCTTTCCTTCTTTTAATGTGAATCTACAACATATAGGAGACTGGAGACTGTTTAGAGTATTTCTGGTTGCTAACTAGAGTTTTGCCCTGTTTTAAGATTAAAAGATTCAATTACGTCTACAATTCCTGTTAGATATATGATGAAAGTTATTACTCTAGGCCGCAATTTTATGGGAGACCCGCCAGCTCAAGCTCTTGTATATATATAATTATACATGAATTGAATTGGATGCCGGCCCAATTGGGACTGAAATTTGTTCTTTTAGGTCATGTTGACTAAATGTTGCTGGGCTCAAAGACTTCACTATTTTGTCTGGGACCTTCGTTGTGCATGGTTTGGATGAATTGGTTGCGTCAGAGATTGTGGTAATGATTAAATATATTTTTGTTGCATTATGTGTGGAATTTTATCTTTGACCCTTATTGCCTGTATGTGGACATGCATTTTTGTGTAAGCTATATTCTCTCTCAATCTTAATTTGTTTGGAGAGGAGCTACAAGAGAACAGTAAATTAAGATGTCTGTGGTCTGTAAGCTCTATGAGTGCCATGATGCTATGAAAAAGAGATAACATACATGATTTGATTACGTAATTACACTCATGCAATACTACTGATAAGTAACCTATGAGATATAAAATCAAAGTAGTGAATGATTACCATTGGGATCCACATAGATAAGATCAGTAATCAAAAGGATACTGCAAACGTAACCCTTACTACAAGGTTTTTATGGTTATACTAGTAGTGCCAACTTATATCCTGTAAGCTTTAATACATAAGCTTAGTTGCATGTTTCAACCAGTGTACTTACATCCTCATTACGAGCTATACACTAATCATTACACAGTATCTAATACTTATGGCATTATATATAGGTATAAACACTAGTATCTAGTTATCCTTACAAGGGTGTAATAGTGTCGATTATTATGAAGATTCTGGAAAGAGCTATACACTATCATTACCATACCTTATATGTGCTCTACTTTATACAAGTGATTACACTGATGTTTACATTACGTCATTGTGTAAGATCCATATACACTGATTACAAATGTTACAAGGGTTGTACAGCTCAGCTTATACTGCAATGTAAGCAGTAACAATGGAACCTGATCTGGTTATACAATGCTTAGAACTTATAAGGCATACATGTTACAAGGAGTCATAATGTTTACTATGAGGTAATCAGCTTCAAAGTATCGTATAGATATAGCTTATACTTTGACTGAGCTTCATGCTTATTACAGATAATGCTATGTTTTATCAATAGTTACAACACGTATTCATTCATATTACTAGAATACTGGAACTAAGCTATGTATTAGGGTAACCTTTGTAATGGGACCTTCGTTGTGCATGGTTTGGATGACTTGCTTGCGTTAGAGATTGTGGTAATGATTAAATATATTGTTGTTGCAATATGTGTGGAATTTGATCTTTGACCCTTATATTAGTCAAACTTTGTGTAAGCTATATTCTCTCTCAATCTTAATTTGTTCGGAGAGGAGCTACAAGAGAACAGTAAATTAAGATGTCTGTGGTCTGTAAAGAAATCCAGATTAATGTCTATAAATGTTTTGACTATACATGAGTGTTTTAGAAGAGCCATATAATTTAATTTCTATTCTTGTAGATATTGCTACATTGGGTTGGTTTAAGCATATCTTATATAATTTTTTTTTTGCTAAGTGGAAGATTTAACTTTGAAATGATGTACAAAAAAGCTAACTGAAGAAAAAATGGTGATAAATTTTTTTGTTAGCTATTTGAATCTTAATGTACAATCGTGTCTGCAACACGAGTGTTTTAGAAGAGCCCCATAATTTAATTTCTATTCTTGTAGATATTGCTACATTGAGTTGGTTTAAGCATATCTTATATAATTTTTTTTTGCTAAGTGGAAGATTTAACTTTGATATGTAGGAATCATGAACTGTTTGATATATAACTTCATAAAACCGTTTGATATATAACTTCAACAGATTAACAAACTTGTAGGATTTAGAAACTGTTTGATATGTAGGAATTATAAACTGTTTGATATATAACTTCATACAAAATCTGATATAGGCTATAAGGCTATAACTTCAACAGATTAACAAACTTGTAGGATTTAGAAACTGTTTGATATGTAGGAATTAGAAACTGTTTGATATATAACTTCATACAAAATCTGATATAGGCTATAAGGCTATAACTTCAACAGATTAACAAACTTGGGGGATTTAGACACTGTTTCATACATACTAATTTGAAAATGTTTGTAGCTTCCCAAACATCCATGGATTCTATCATTAGCAAACCTATTTGATCCTTACCAAAACCACAGTGTCTTGTAGTTACAAAAATTAAGTCATGGCACCTCTATGCTTGATGGCTTCCATTTCCTGCATTGCCCAAGTATGGTGGACTGCCCAACATTGGATGATTAGGATGTGCCTTAATGTTGGCATATGGTTGACTCCAATTTGCTCCATGTAGCCATGGTGGGACTGAGTAGCCCAAGTGTCCACTTGTGTTACTAACCCCAACACTGACTGCAGGTGTCATATAAACACAATTAGGATTCAAACCTGCACTGGTAGGGGTATAAGAGGTGGGCCTAACCCCTGCCTGATAGCTACGGACTTGGATGTTAATCAGGTCTTGGAATGATGGTGTCTGCTCTGCAATGTGGTCCAGCGTGTTAGACATCAACCTATTTGCCTCAAACTGTCTTGAACCATGTTCTTCTCTGCTTGTCACCCCTTTTCCTTTTTCCAACTCTTGCTGAACCTTTCTTACCTCTCTCTGTTGCCTTGCCAATTGCTTTTGATGTTCCTTATCTTCCCTTGCTTTTTGTCTTTCCAACCTTTCCTTTGCTCGAGCTTCTGCTGTTGCAATCCTTGCAACCCTCTTTTCATTGGCTAACTCCTTCTTTCTCTTTTTAGCTTCCTGAATTTCATTCTTTTTACGTTCAGACTCGAACATTAAATTCATATAGTCTTCAGATGTGAGCAATTGTGAGCTCCTCCCTAAACAAAGATAATCTGAGGCTGAGTTCCTTGATGAGGCCTTCACTCTCTCTACTGGTAGCTTTAGGAATGCACCAAGTAATCTCTACTTTTCCAGACCTACCTGCTGGATTTCATCTTCTGGGACAACTGAATGGCCCCCATTGTTGTCTTCTTCAGGTACTTCATGTTGAATAGGCTCCTCTTCTAGTGATCCATTGTCCACAAAATAATGAACAAGTTCGGTGTTCAACCCTGATGGTTATGAAGGCATGTCCATGCTTTCATCCTCATTGGTGGATGTTACATTATTTCTAGTGATATTCATCACGGCCTCTGCCAACCATGATGGTGCACTTACTTGGGTTGGCATGGTCAATTGCTCATTGTCAGCTGCATCAGTGGGTGTCACAGCCTCATTGATATTGTTAGTTGGTTCATCACTGAACTGTGTCTCACTGACATGCTCAGCATCATCACCACCATAGAACAACCCTTCAGAAAGGGACATTATACCTTCAGCAACAGCTACATCTTCTTGGGCACCAACATGCTCTTCTAAATTCTCTGCTTCTTGACCTTCCACTTCAAATGCTTGGCTACATGTGGTATCATGCATAAGAGCATCATAATTGAGTGGCCATATACCAGTCCTCCTAAATCTAGCCTTGATATTAGAAGGTGTGAGAGCCCTTTTAAATGCTTTGCTAGCAAGCTCAGCTAGCTCAAACCTCTTTACTTCCACCCCTGGGTTCTTTGCCATCCATGAAGCTCGCTCGACCCTGAAATAGTTCTTGAAAGGCCCAAACACGCTCACATCAAGGGGTTGCAATCTGTGAGTAGTATGAGCCGGCAATGTTAACAGGTCAATGCCCAACTTATTGGCCTCCTCGATTGTCTGCACAGCCATGTGGCTTCCATGGCCATCTAAAATCATCAAGTGCCTGTTTTCAGGCGAGACACCACCCGGTACAGAAGCAGCAAAGTGGCAAAGCCAATTTAGGAACAGTTCCTTTGTCATCCACGCATGTGGATGTGCAGCCATGCATGCCCCCGGTTCACAATTCTGTATGTAATTTTTTAGTTGAGTTTTACCTTTAAATAGATAAAATCCCGATATAGATGAGCCAATTGCATTGACACAGGCAAGAATTGTGATCCACTCCCTGCTCTTAGGCAATATCTTAGGCACATTTCTACTCCCTCTCTTTGCAATTACCCGCATACCGCAATTTCTTCCTGCCTGTAAGCCTGTCTCATCGCAGTTCCATATGTGGTCTGGGGCATATGAGTGCTGGTCATATGCAACAGAAAGAGTGTTATAGAACTTGGAAACAATTGCAGGGCGTAGATTTAAAGCCCGGTCTCTGTCAAGGCCCTCTGCTGTACGTAACACAAGGTCTAGATGCCTCTTTTTAAACCCACTCCACCATGACTTACCAGGAAAACCATCTTTAAAGGGGTTTGGCCTCCCTTGACATATTTGAGCTACAATGGATTTAAGTTGGATAAGCTCTAACCCATGTCCCAATAGGGCCATCTCCTTACACCACTCCACCACCTCATCTTCCTCCTCTTCAGTCATGACTGTAAGAGGCCCTCTGCGCTTTGTATTAGTCAACCCATTTATCCAATAATGTATGTTTGAGGCAGCAATACCATGTTTTTTTGCTGATGCACGGATTGAATATCCCTTAAACTCGATGTCATCAATTGCAGCAAGCATGTCCTCCTTCGTCCAGCCTCTGATTGCACTGATTTTCTTTGTTGAAATTGCACCTTGTATTGTGGTCGAAGGTGGTTCTATGGCTGATGGTGGGCTGGGATGATCTGCAACCACAGGGTCCTTTTCAACTACATTACTAGGAGCAATGGGAGCATTGACATCATCATCTGATGAACTGCTCCGCAGTTGGGCCCCCCTTCTCCCTCGCCTCCTGTTCCTTATCCGATCTGCAACAGAAACTCTTGGCATGGCTACAACCCGCAATTTCCAACATCGTTAAGAAATTTGATAAGTATTACAGCACAACTGTATAGAGTAAACTATAATTATGTATGAATTCCAAAATTTCTGCTAATAACATGAAATCTTTCAGTTGTTTGTTGTGAATTAATTCGCATTGAAGTATTACTTGTTAATTATGTATTACTTGTAATATCAACATCAGAAAGATATGTGATACCTACATGGCTGTTAGCTACATGGACTTGTCTAAAATCAGTAAGTGCCTATTTTAAAATGGACTTATATTTGGACATGGACTGTGTGTTAGAACTATTTTTATTGAAAGATTTTATTCAATATAAAGTCAATATCCAAATCTGCTTAATATCTTGAATAACATTATTGAAGAACAACGAAATACCTGTATGTTGTCTCCAACAACTGATGAGGAGAGTGAATAGCAACTGATGAAGAGAGTGAATGTAACACTGTGCACACACTCTGTCTGGAATGTAACAATATGCACACAATCTGTCTGGAATGTAACACTGTGCACACACTCTGTTTGGAATGTAACACTGAGCACACTCTGTCCTCTGTTTGTATGTCTGGAACACTGTCTGAAAAGGATTGTATGTCTACAAAATGGAAACTCACTGTCTGAAAACTCACTTTCTGAAAACTGTATGTCTGCAAAATGAATGGAACACTGTCTGAAAACTCTGAATGTCTGTCAGCAGTAGTTTAAGAGCAAAACGAATGCCTCAAATGCAGTAACAGTTGAGGTTTTATAGTTTTATGATTTAGAATTTCATTGGTAGGGAAGATTGGCATGGATTTCCATCTCCCAAATTTAATTGTGTGGTGTGGATTGATTTGTACATGATCCAATGGCTGAAAAGCTATCATGGTTGATCCTTGTGCTTTCCTAAATTTAATTTCTGAATTGAAATGCTTTTCAGAATTTAATTCCTGTAATTCCAGGACTGTTGTGTTTAATTCTTGAAATGAAAGGTTGGGTGAACTATTTCCTGAATTGAATTGTGTCATTTAATGTCTTCAATAGGCTGAATGGTTAAGCAAACATGTAGATATTGCTGACAGACATTTCACCTATTTTTGTGCAGGTGGTACTCAATCTTTGTGCAGGGGTTACCCAGTTTTTGTCCAGCTGTTATTCAGCAATGAGATGTAGTCCCCCAATGCAAAATCAGTGGGGGACTGTTTGATGGGATAACAGTACTTTTGGATGGGTAGCTTTGTAATGTTTTGTAGTGCATTTTGCCTTGAATGGTAATTCAGAACTGGAGGTACTTGAGACAGTGGGTCTTGTCAACTTGTGATGTTAGATTTGGTGTATGGCAGTTGTTGGTTTAGTAAAAAACTGGGCCCATTTTGGACATATTTATGTAACTTATATAACTTATTTCCAAATATTTATGTGCATATTATCAAATATTTATGTGCATATTTTAGTGAGTTTTTAATTTATGTTTGGTGGATGTGTGGGACCAGTAGTATAACTACTACTGGTCCTTGCACAACAATAGAAGCCTCTCCCAATTAATTAATGCAATCAACAGAGTCGCCTATGCCTTATAAGACAATAAATGTGGTGAACAACTGCGCATTTCCGGTGTGGCCTGCAACCCCGGGGTCAACTAAAGTCGCTCCTCCTCCTCCTGAGATCATGAAAGTGAAAGTGGGAGCAGGGGAGTCATATTCATGGAAGATAGATCCATTCTGGTCGGGATCCATTTGGGGGAGGACTGGTTATGTCTTCAATTCCCCAGGAATCGGAGGCTGCGATTCGCGTGGATGTGGAGGAAAGCTGCAATGCAAAGACGAGAGTGAAAGTGAAGATCATATGATCACGGCAATCACAAAAGCGGAGTTCGAACTTCTGGGAGGAATAGCGAAGCCGGACTCGTATTCGGTTACGTTGGAGAATGGTTACAATCTTCCAATGTCAGTGGTTGCAAGCTATGCCGCCAATAATATCAGTATCACCCGCCCCTGCGAGTCCATGGAGTGCAGAGCCAACGCGGATGTGGTGTGTCCCAAAGATTTGCAAATTAAGATGAAAGGGAGTGCCGTTAATGCGTGAAACGGTCATTTCAATGGATATTTGCCAAGCTCCCCTGCATTCAACGAGGCGTTTAAGAAGGCGTGTCCTCGTGCATTCCCCTTCCACAGCAGCACCATATGTCCTCCTTCCACGGCTTCCTACACCCTCATCTTCTGCCCTCGCCATCCTTTGCCTTCGCCCTGAATAATATTTAATGGATTTATTTTCTAGGGTTACCTCCCTCCATAATGTGTAATGCATTTATTTTATAGGTTTACTTTTCTCTCAAATGCATTTTCTATGTTTACCTCCCTTGGGCTTCTCCAGTTCAATATTTCCACTCCAAACGCATATCTCAATGGGCTTTTGCTTACGCTCATTATGTATTCTAATCACAGAATAAGAGGTTGCAATTGCATTACATGGTTTTGACTGCAAATAATGTGTAAAACCTAATTATTCCCTTTTGTAGTGGATATTGGTATTTAATTATTCCCCTTTTGCAGTGGATATTGGTATTTAAGATTTATTTCTATTCTAATTTTATTTTAGATATTAATATTTAGTTTAGTTAAAGTTTAATTGCATATAGTAATGCACGAAAGACAATCTAGGAGGATAATTTAAATGGAAAAGAATGATTAAGAAATAGATTCAATATTCTATTTCATTAATCTTTATTTGTACTTTGTTAACCATGATCTTGTAAAATGTTATTATTAGTAATGTGCAAATATAAAAATTAATATTGCAACAATTTGTTTCATTAACGTTAGTTTGTACTTTGTTAACAATGATCTTGTAAAGTGTTATTGAAAGTGAGACTCCCTAGTCTAGTGCAGAAGACCTGAAGCTTTGACCTTATGAACTTATGGGTATCAAGGGATTATATCAATATACCATACAAACTCATGACAATGTACTTTACTCTCTATTTGTATTGAGGGGATTTTATTAAAATTGTGACATTATAATTTGATTGTTATTTTTGATTTTATAGTTTATAAATTATTATTATCTTTCATAATATTATTTTGTATTTTCTTAATGCTTTTAATAATATGTTTTCAAGTATTTTCATTTTCATTACTTAGAAGATGAAAGTAGGCACATAATGTTTCTAATAATGTTTTTTTCAAATATTTTTATTAGTTTGAAGATGAAAGTAAGTACACATGAATATTTAAAATTTTATTTTATTTTTTATAATATTAAAAAGATTTTGTAATATTTAGTTTCACTTAAATTTATAGATGGTTAAATTACTAAATATTATGGAGAATTTTCTAATTGGGCTTTTTCTTGAATATGTAATGCATTTTCTAAGTTTGGCTATCTTGTGCTTTGTCCTGAATATATAATGCATTTTCTAAGGTTGCCTTTGCTGGACTTCTCTAGTTAAATAAGGCCACTCCAAAGTCATTTTTTTAATATTTAGTTTCACTTAAACTAATTTTTCTAATATTTAGTTTCACCTAAACTTGTAGATCATTAAAATATTAAATACCAGGTGGAAATTTTACAACATTGGCTCCCTTGGGCTTAGCCGTGAATATGTAATGCACTTTCTAAGTTTCTAAGTTTGGCTCAGTTGAGCTTCTATAGTTCAATAGTTCCACTCCAAAGGCATTTCTAAATTAGATTTTTCTTATCCTCATTATAATGTATTTGAATTGCTTGCATTACATGGTTATCACTACAAATAATGTGTGTGAGGCACTAGTCATGGATTTGAATTTGTTGTATAATGGTCGGAATGTAGTGAAAATGTTTGTAGTTAAATTGTGATATGTTGTTCTTTAAAATGCTTTTTTAGTACATATATGGATTCATCACCTTAAAATACCTTACACACCCTTGTGATTAGAACATATCACTAGGAATTTATTGCAAATTTTAGTAGAAATTTTTCTAGAGAAGCTTCAAAACATATAAAACATAGATTATCATATGCAAAAGGTGTTTTCTAATTATTGTATTTTTAGAATCTAGCCAAAATATTTTTGGTTATATATATATAGATAGTCGAAAGAGTATGAAGAGTTAACAATACAAACTTGTGATTCCAATAATTTGATAATATATATTTTTTTTCTACGTGGTTCATGGACCCCAAATATCTTTGAGTCCATGGAATATTTCTATCAAAAATATCCACCCAAATATTTTATATTACACTTTGGACTACCTCATCACTTGTAATAATAATAATTAATATAATTATTCAATTTCAAAATCAAAATTAGATATTATTATTTAGGCTATGAGTATTTTTTAATAATAATAAATTACTTTTAAATCTATAATAATTTGATTAGTTACATAAGTATATATACTTGCTTTTTTTTATAATCATATATATATAAAAGCCTTCTATATTTCTTAAGAATCAAAATTACTTATGCAAATATCTTAATCAAAACTACTTATGCATCTCTTAATTGACTAAATGATATTAATATTCTTTTAAGAGCTAATTATTTTATATGTGAATCTAAAACATATAAGTGATCCGAAAAGGTGTTTTCTAGTTATTATGAGTTTTGATGATTTTGGTTAGAACCTAGTAAAAACATTTTTTTTTAATTGTGATATATATATATATATATATATATATATATATATATATATATATATATATATATATAGTTTAAAATGACTTTTTTACTATATCTATATGGATTCAACACACAGAAAATCCATAGTTTTGAAGTTTTTGGCTAGATTCGTCACCCTAAAAGGTGGTAGGGGCCCTTTCCAACAAATCAATGACATATTTTTTTTTTTTTTTGCCAATTTGATAATAAAATATGCCCAAAAAAACTTCAAGTCATATGACATCTATATTACCATATCCAAAATTTTTTTTATAATTTTTATATGTTTTTGTGTGTTTTGGGTGGAATCCAATGAAATCATTTTTGGTAAAAAAATAAAAATAAAAATAAATATATATATATATATATATATATATCTTAAGGATGAAAATTCACCTAGAATTTTAAAAACTTTTAAAATCTTTCTTTTCTCTAATATGATAAATATAAAATTCTTAGAGTGATTTTCTTAAAAATAGTCAAATCTCTAATGCTTTTATTTAGTAATTATAAAAAAAAAATATTAGTATAGCCCACTTACAAATATTAGTCCCTAAAATTCTCATGAAACAAGTGCACTATCCCCACATTGTGGAGAGGTAAAGCTCAACATTGTGAAGAGGTAACAACTCAAAATTGTGGAGAGGTAACAACTAAAGTGTGTGATTTGAAAAAATGTATTTTTCTATGTAATCATGTGATTAGTACTACTGGATATGTCCATAGAATATTTATATTTGTACTATGTAGAGAACCTACATTTCTATTTGTACCAGGTAGAGAATCTCACCTGGAAAGCGTCGAGAGAATTAAAAGCATATCCTCTTAACAACAAATGTACTTTAACTATTTTATATAAATTATATTTATTATATATATAATTAATAAATGTAAATTATCAATTCAGAAAAAATATATTTATTATAAATAATTTAGAATATATAAAATTCAAACACATTATACATTGATTTAAAAGAATAAATATTAACCATTTTTAATTATATATTATATATAGTGTTGTTTAAGATGAAGTTTATATATATATAATTAATTATTATTTTTAGTTAAAGGGAGATGTCAAACAATTAAATAATGGACTAAGTTTTAATTGTAATTTTTAATATTTAAAAAAATTAGGTGGGGAATATGATCCTTCCCATGTGTGATTTTTTTTCCATTTAATATATTTTTTTATTTAATTTAATGAACTAAATTTTAAGTATATTTTTAATATTTAAATGAAATATATATTAATAAATTGCTTAAAAGAATTTAATTTATTTATTTTTTATGAAATACTGGAATCGATTGTTATAAATATAGACATAAAATACTGTGCAATAACTTTAAAATAGAGGAAAGCTCAACGAGAAATGCTCGAACAAAGAAAAGTAATGTATTTTAAATAAAAATACGTAAGAAATTAAGAGACTTCCATGGACATTTGTGAATTAAGTGTCGGCTAAGCCGAACCTGCATGACTAGTTACAACCCATATACCAAAGAAAATTACTACCCATATAACAAAGAAAATTACCAGAGTAATAATAACACAACGTTCATAAGCTAAGCTGCCCAAAATGTTTTTGTATTTAACAGAAATGCAATTTAAAATTGAGTTTACATTGTTGTGGAAAACTGGAAAAATAGAAGGAAGAGAGGGGTTGACCGAAAAACTCTCATAAAAAAAATACTATTACTGGAACAAGTGTTAACAGAGTTATTGATAAGTGACCAGCATGCGACTCAAAACAAACAAAGAAGAATAATCATAAATTATTCAATGTATACATTAAACCCTCGAAAGGTTGTGCTATAGATCTGGCGCTGAAAGCAGAGCTTCAACCTCATTTTACTAAACTTAAAACATTTATGTTCGAAAACCCTTAATATTAATCATGTAAGGAAATAAGAAACCTAGCTACTTACAATGGCTCTAGAGTACCTGTAGCGAGAACGAAGGGCAATAGATTAGGAGAGAAATTGCAAGGGCATAACGTTAAGGGTATAGTGGGTTTCAAAGTTACCTGTAGGATGAGAACAATACAATGTTAGCTCTTAGAAATATAACGAATTAAACCCAAAATTGAGATTGAAAAACCCAAAACTGGGACACGACAGAGTGCTTACCTTCTCTGGTTTAAGAAGAAGAGCTCTGCATACCTGTTAATGGAAGTTTAATCAAAAAGAGTAAAAATGGTGAAATTTACTCATTTAATGGGAGAAAATATTAGTTAAATACACCTGAACCAAGAAGAATTTTCTCACCTGCTTCAGTCGATTAGGCTGTGTTTCCATTGACAAAGTCCAATCCCTGTGGTAAGCTCCTTTGCGGAATAAGTGAAGTTCAATGAACGCATAGCCTTGTAGCAGAGCGTAATCATTATAGGTAATAGGACTGTGAAGAGTAGCAAAAAATGCACCCTTAAACCCCAACAAAACCATTAAAATAAGATGTGTAAGTGAAAGATAACTCAAGGATAAAACCATGATAAGAATGAAGGAGTCGTCGTCTTACCGAGTTAGGCAAAACGCCAAGAAGAAAACTACCCTGTGTAGGAGTTGGAAAGAGGGGGTTGCCAATAGCGTCCTAAAATGAAAGATCAGTTCGGGTTCGATAGGTAGGGAAATAATCTAACCGACTGTTTTACTGTACAACAACCCTCCCTATTTCTAAATTTTTTGAATAAATTTCATTTAGATATGGGCCCCCTTTCTTTTTTTTGGATAAAACTAAAAACTTTGAGGAAATTCAATCATCATAAAATAAAACAATAAAAAGATTCATTGATTAAAAAACATGTATCTCATATCGCATATCTCAAGTGCAAATAAACAAATGTAACATTAAATTTACTTCGACCCGATCAACTATAAAGCTTATAGTGCATCGACACAAAGTATAAAAGTTTTCATGTTAAAAATTCTGATGCAATAAAGTAAATCGCAATCACAAATCGGTAGAGTGTTATGTTTTCATATTTTCTTTGCAAAACTCCGATGCGATGTGACTTATCGCAATCACATTTCAAATAATTTATATTTCATTCGGGTCTATTTGATAAACTCCGATGCGATGTCATAATCACATTCGCATTTCAAAAAAGCAACATCGGGACTATTTGTTTTATAAAATATCCGATGTGATGGACCCCACCAACGTCGCAATCGCATTTCGGCGAAAATCATGTACAACTCAACTCCTTTGAAATATCCGATGCAATATGACTTTATCGCAAATCGCAAATCGGGAAAACATGAGATGTTTTTTTTTCCTTTCAAAAACTCTGATGCAATGAATCATCAGTCTTCACTAATCACTATTTGCACTTCACATATATCATTTATTGGCCTATCGCAATCGAAAGCTTCAAAAGGACATTATTACATTA
Source organism: Pinus albicaulis (assembly GCA_034641835.2). Taxonomy (NCBI): domain Eukaryota; kingdom Viridiplantae; phylum Streptophyta; class Pinopsida; order Pinales; family Pinaceae; genus Pinus; species Pinus albicaulis. Next base: position 908,999,905 of record CM076576.1, on the reverse strand, counting down.
AGATTTCAATATCGCCGATCTTCGATTGTATGAGCATAATTAATTCAAAAATCAAACGAATTATGGTAATCGATTCTATTATGAATGCATAAATGTGACTTTCCTTTAAGGCATTCAATTTTAATACGGATTTAACCTATTTGGGATCATGAATAAAATCTTTTGCAACATTATCCTTTAATTATTTCCTTTTTACTTAATGGTGTTTATTCTGACTTGATTTCTTCTCGCTTCTAAGAGGATTTTCTCATTCACAAGTCTATAGAACATCAAACCCTCTAGTTCGCCGAATTAGTGAAACGATACTAGATGAAGAAAATTTCCAAGAAACTTAAGAAATCAAGAGCTGTTGCCACCTCAAAGACCGCTACCATTACCACAATGCCAAAAGAAAAGCCAGCCAAGATAAAGCTAGTTATGGATATTGCGTGCCAGGGTCTCGCGAAGCTTTCCTGGGAAGAAGTCTATAATTTTCTTGAAAAATAAAACCCTACAGTTATAGAGGTAAAGGCAACAGAGCCAGATGAAGAATCAGATTCAGATGATAATCCCCCTAAAGAACTCGAAAATTCTTTTCTTCATAGAATTGCAACTCGGGCGAATGTATTTCCATACTGTGATATAATACGATGGGTGATAAACAAAACCACCATCACAAATATAACATTCGTAACAGTTTGGGGAAAGTTGTTTGGGTCCCTGAGAGAAGAAGACATCAAAGCAATGTACCATCTGCCAGATCCTCAAAAGACCTACAACAAAGCTTTCATTGAAGATTTCGCCTCAAGCAATGAAATGGAATCAGAACCAATTAAATAATGCAGACGAGCTCCAAATAAACATAAGCATGATGCCTTGGGTATTTATTCTAGAGAGTCTCTCACACCTCCATATTGTTACACTGCTGCAATGATATGCAGACTTTTTGGGAGTAATAATTCAGTAAGGTTTTCTATTCAAATGGTACCCCTCATTGAGGCCATTGTAGGTTCTGTTGTTATGGATTGGTCAGTTATTCTATCGGACAAAATAGAAAATAATATTCTGGATTATATAAGAAATAAGCATACTGGAAATGTTCCCCGATTTCACTTATGAGCTTATATTTTAGATGCCTTGTGTTTTAATTCTGAATTTCCTATTTTGGGTTGGAAATGGACTCCTCAAGATCCTATCACTATACACATCTATCATAAGCATTTTTCGAAAGCCCATTTCAAGAACCATGTATACAGAATTTTCCATGGCTACATGTTGCCTCTTTACCGGACCATTTTTAACCAACCCCCTCCTCGGCTCTCTGATAAGGAAAAACTTGACATATCCCAAATTGGAAATTGGTTTGGTGAAGAGAATTTCACCTATATTAGAATATTTGGAAGCATTATTGAGCCTCATGTCTTACCTCTATATGTCCCTGATAAAATTTTAGCTCAAGAGATTTCTTACCAGTTGAAAGAAAGAGGGATGTCTAGGTGTTTAAATAATTCCAAAAAATTGATGTGGCCTACCTTTCCTTTCCATTGTGGAACCTATACCCTTAATGATTTTAAGCATGCTGAAAAACAAGTCCTTAAGATAAGAGATATTAAGCTTGCAACTGCTCAAGGAAGACAATATGACCGAAATAAAGTAGCTTTTGATTTAACAAATTTGGTCCAAATTGATATGTTTGAGCATGAGGCTGATGACTTTGATGATTTATTTGTCTCAATTGAGAAATTTTTCCAAGTTTATGATCTAGATAAATGTAAGTTTCAAGCAGAAGATATGAATAAATTTATGCAGTTCAGAAGCCAAAGATTACTTAAAGTTCCCCTTGACTAGTTGAGGATTCCTTTAAAGGAAAATAAAAGTATTGAAATAGAACAAAAGAGAAAGGAAGATACAGCCAGCAAAACAGAGAAAGAAGTGACAACCACCAAAATTAATAAGCATTCAGAGAAGGAGAATACATGTAGAAAGCCTGATGTGTAGCTAGAGAAGGAGAATACAAGTAGCAAGCCTGATGTGTAGTCTGGAAAAGGAGGTACAGGTAATAAGCTGATGATCAACTTGAAAGAAAAAATACCTCACAGAAAGAGGGAAATTCTGCTGAAATGATTATTACTCCCCATTTGCTAAAATAGTATGAACAATTCGCTCAACAAATAAGAGAACAAAACAATCCTCAAGTTGATAATATGAACAATCAGGATATTGATATCATTCATGAAAATCTATAGGAAGAAATTTTGTTGAGAGTTGAAGACATACCTCCTATGGATATCTTTTATAGCACTAAGCATAGGGCTGTTGTCAGAAAACAAAGAAAGAGAAGGAGGATTGATCAAGGACCACTTTCAACTTCACATGTTGAATTAATGAATGTTGTTTGGAAAAACACTGAAGTAAATACTTCAAAGGATCTTACCAAACTATCACAATATGTAGGTGCCTATAGTGCAACTACTATAGATAAATTTACTAAAGTCACTCAATTGGTAAAACAAAAAGACTTACATATAGCATTATTAGAAGAAAGAACAACAGGTGATCAACAAAAGATATTATAGTTAGAGCAACAGTTAGAAGAAGAAAGACTCGGAGTCAAACAATTAGAAGAACAATTGAGTATTGAAAAGAAGAAGCTTGATCAACAAGCTTTAAATAAACAACAACAGTTGTCTCAAGAGGTATCCTAATTGCAGAAATTGCTGCAAAATGAAAAGGCTACCAAAGAATAGCAAAGTAAAATATTTCAAGTGAGATTGGATAAATTCAAGGATTATCCTAAAATTGACCAATTCAAAACAGAAGCTCTGGAAACAGGTAAGTTGTTATCTCAACAGTTGGATGATCTATGTCAAAAAAAATGCACAAGATGAAACTCTATGTGAAATAACATCATCTCTCATAGATGAAGCAATCAACATAAGAATATAATTTGAAAATGCAGATGAAAATATTTTAGGATTTATTTTGTGGTAGGACTCAGAACAGGGAAAGATTGCAAATCTTCCCAGAATTGAAGAAAAGCATAAAGATATTTTATTTGCTGAATGGGAAACACAACTGATTAAAGAAGATTGTGCTACATCAAGAGCAAGAACCATAATGAAAAATATGACACAATTGGTTAATGATAGTCTATATGCAGCTAATTTAATTTCAGATTGTACTCTAGGAAAGCTGCCAAGGGTAAGAGAAACTGATACTAGGTGGAAGCAGGAATCAATCAATTAGAATAAAAAAAATAGTAAAATTCAAGAAATTACATGGTATGTCCTGTGGACATGTTTGATTAAAACACATAGTTAGCAGATGGAAATCAAATGCCTTTCTAATGCCATCAATTTCATCATTACAGAGCTCTTTGATGCCACATACACCATTCAGTTGCATTCGAGGCTGAGTTTTCTAACCGAAGTTAAGGATATGCTTAAAATCTGCCAGCTTAGCACATTGGGGATTGAAGAAATTCAATGAATCTGTTTTATTGGATATCGCAATTCTATTCTCGGATATCCGATGATCGTTTCTAGCATAAGTTGTAGTTAATTTGATTTCTGAATTTCCTATTTAAACCCTTTTCAAGCATTTTAGAAAGGGTCCTAAATTTGTAATATTTTGGGCTTGGAAAATACATTTCTGTACTCCTTGACTATATTAATTTTATAAAGGATCATATGTTGTGATTTCATGGTGAATTATTTTTTAGAGTTGCATTTCTACACCTTGAAGATTGGTCTAAGTTAAAGCACAAGATTTCTATGATTTCATGGTGAATTATTTTTGAGAGTTTCATTTCTGTACCTTGAAGATTGTTCTAAGTTAAAATGAAGGATCAGAATATAAAATTTCATTAGGAAGATATCAAATGTATCTGGTATTTCTATTGATTTCGTTTGATTTTCTTTATGTGATGAAATATTCTCATTAAAATTTTCTATCACTTATGTATACTTTTTTCTGAAATATTTCTTTATCATATCATTTCTAAAGATAGAAGGATATCATGTTTCATAGTGTGTGTAAACTATATAAATTTATGAATGCGATGTGCTATTATAAATCTGTTTAATTTCTTAAATATAGTTATCATTATATGATACTGCATCTTTCTTTTAAGTAAATAATACATTTTCATGGTTATTTGTTAATTGAAACAATCTTTAAGTCGTATTCATATTTAATACCTGGGTTAGTTTTAGAATTATTTGCAAGTCATAGATTAAGTTAGACAGATTAGCTCAATTAGTTAGTTTCATTATTCAGTTGCACAAACACCCCATCACCAATATTTTCCATTATTAGGAAACTGGTCTTATAAATCCAGTCAGAGCCACCATCCCAAATGGATAAGGATCTATTCTAAGGTCTGGACCAAGTGGTTTTTCCCCAATGTTTGAAGCAACAATTTTTGGGGCTTCAACATTTTTGGCACTAGAAGGAGGGCCTAAGCTATGAATGGAAAGTAAATCTAAATCTATAGACCATTCCAAGAGTGATTCTCCCTCATCACCTTCTTCAATTTCTTCAACATCTCAAATCTCTAGAGAAGAAATTGAGAAGAACATGAATACACCCACTACCAAAGCTTTAGATCTATCAGACAATCAACCACTTGGGTCCCTTGAGGTACAATATTTAATTCATAAAATCCAAGGGTTCTCATTATCTTTAGAGTCTGAATTATCTGAAGGTAGTGTTACTTCAAAATTCGTATCTTCAAAACCTCTTACTAGGTCACAAAGCAAAAACTTGGTATTCCTCCAAAGGAATTTCCTTTCTCTAGTCGAGTTAAAACAAAAAAGACACCACCAGAATTAGGTAGTGATATTATTTCCTCATCACAAACTCACTCATATGCTTCCCAAACTCAAACCTAGAAGAGTATAGTTATCCCACCAACATGCATTCAAACACATGTTGTCTCTTCAAGTCCCTCAACTGTTATCACAACAATGGCACAAATACCATGGACTAATCCAAGAGATGTTGAAATGCCTACACCTTTGCATGCAATACCAGATCATCCTGAAAAATGGCTGCCAAAATTTAGTCCTGACCTTGGCATACTAGCAGAAGAACATATTAATAACTTTATGTTGTCTATAAATTTAAATGCAGTAGAACATGAAGATGTTGTGGTCATATTATTCCCTTATACTTTGAAAGGGGAAGCAAGATCTTGGTATTTTTCATTACCATCAGGATCTATTACAAGTTGGGATATGTTCCAGTAACATTTCTTAACCAAATTTGGAGATGATAGATCAATAACGACTTTAATCAATGATCTGTCCAATTTGAGAGCAGAATCCAAAGAACCTATCAAAGATTTCAATTCCCGATTCAAAAAACTTTTGAATAAAATTCCTACAACATCAAAACCCAGTGAGCAAGTCCGAAGTGAATGGTATATAACACCTCTGCCTTCAAATATAGCCATGTTTGTAGATAGAGCTGCTAAACCTACTTTAGTTGAAAATATGAAAGAAGCAATTGTAGTTGAGCGATGAAACATTGATTTGGATAAAAAGAATTCTAATGAGGAAAGAAAATCCAAAAAATTTAGTTTCAAGGATGATTCAAAGAAGAAAACACCTAGGGATCCTCATGACATGGAAGGCTTACAGAAAGTATTGAAGGTTATGTCTAATGAAATGGTCGAAATTAAAAAACAAGTAGCAGAAACTTCCATCAATAGGCCCTTTAGGAACTTCCAAAGAAATTAGAAAAATGAAACTAAACCACCCAATTCAATATCTAATGTAGAGTAAGATTTAGAGGAAGATGAAGAAGAAGATACACCACCATTATCAGAAGAAGAAGAAGAAGAAGAGGAAATAGTTGAATTACATGGGATGTGGGATTTCATTTTTCCTAACTCAGAAAGTGAAAAAGAACAAGAAGTCCTGCCAGTAAGTACAAGAAGTAAATCTACAGCAAACCTATTCAAATAGTCCCCAAGAAGAAAAGTTCAACTCCAAATACCAAAGATAAAACCCCTGTAAATAAAGCTTCTGCTTTTCCTACTAAAAATCAACCATCATCTTCTAATCCCCCTACAACAACATCTAAGACTCTGGTAGTGTCTGATTCTATGGATTATAATATTATTCAAGACATGAAGAAGACCAGAGAAAAGATCTCTTTACATGAACTTAGCAAGCTCAAGCATCAAAAAAAGCTGTTGTTGAAAGAACTAAATGCAACTCCTATTTCTCCTCTACCAAATGGTGTAATTTTCAAAACAGTTAAAGGATCAGGTAAGCCACCAGATAAAGTAGATGCTACTAATAGTGTTCTTATTGGAGATAGGTCTAATTCTTAGACACCTCCTTTTCTCTTGACTTATGAGATATATAACAAAAATTTACATAATTGCTTGATTGATTCAGGAGCATCATCAAATATAATGCCTACTTCAGTCTGCTCAAAATTAAACATTGAACTCCAAAAATCTGTAGTACATATTGTTAAATTAGATCAGACTAAAGTACAAGTTGTGGGAGAAATTAATGTAGTCACTATCAGGTTAGCCTCTGATCCGAGAATAGTCCAGAGAATTGATATTCTAGTTGCATATATTCTTGAGTTTTATGGACTAATATTAGGCAGGGATTGGTCTGCAAAGCTTAATGGTTATATCGCCACTGATTATTCTCACATGTGGCTTCCCCACAAAGGGAAACCCAATCAAATCAAGGTCGAGAGAGAAAAACACATGATGCATACTGTAACAGAATTTGAATAAGAAAATGAACCTATAGCTTTTAATAATAATATTATCGAAGGTTATTCTACTGAATCATTCCTTGGAAATTTAACAGCACCTGAATCACCTTTTTCTATAAATACTTTTATTTCATAAATATAAATTTTTTCACAAACCAATTCCTCAAGTTGCGTTAATATTCCTGATCAATCAGTAAATAAACCTGTAGATAATTCTTTATTTTGGTCTTTGTATTTTGATGGATCAAAATCCAATGATTGCGCAGGAGCAGGATGCGTTTTAGTTGATCCAGAAGGGGAGAAAACTATGCTTTCATGCAGACTAGAGTTTGAGTGTACAAATAACACCACAAAATATGAAGCCTTGATCCAAGGGCTTTATAAAGCAATAGGATTGAATGTTAAATACCTGAAAGTGTATGGTGATTCCGAAATTGTTATCATAAAAGTAAGAAACACTATCCATTGTCTTTCAGATCATATTAAACATTATAAATCCCTTGTTAAAGATCTTACCACTCAATTTTTAGCATTCAACATCTCTCCTATCCCTAGAACTCAAAATTCAGCAACTGATCTATTAGCTAATGTTGCTTCCAAACTTCTCCTTGCTGAAGATTATAGTCCAGATAGGTTTTTAGTTGAATTAATTTTCTGACCTTATGTACCTGATAATGTCACCAATTGGAGAGTATTCTATCATGATGAAGATATCTTAAATTTCTTGACTTTAGAAAAATATTATGATGAACCAATAATTGATGAAAGTGATCATGATCTTCAAAACACATCAAAAGACAATGAAAATACTATTCCCAAATATGTAGTTAAACTTAAAGACCTATATGATATCGAAAATAGATTCAAAAAGGTTACCAATGCCAAACTTCAAATTTCTACATTGAAGTTTGAATTAGTAAATCTTGGTACTGAGTCTAAACCACAAAATGTTAATTTAGGACTCGAGTTAACTTCAGAGGAAAGGATCACTTTCATCAAGCTTCTGAATAAGTACAAAAATATATTTGGTTGGAATTATGAATATTTGAAAACTTATGATACTTCTGTCATTCAACATATAATTCCAATGCTTCCCGATGTAAAACCAGCGCAAAAAAAGTTAAGAGAAATTCATCCCAAACTGGAAAGTCAAATCAAGACATAATTGAATAAAATTTTGAAGGAAAAAATTATTTTTCCTGTAAGACATTCTAGTTGGGTCTCAAACATGGTGCCTATCAGGAAAAAGAATGGAGATATTAGAATCTATATTGATTTTAGAAATCTAAACAAGGCATGCAAAAAATATAACTTCCCATTACCAACGATGGAGAAAATACTTCAAAAAGTAGCTGGTTCTGAACTAATGTATTTTCTGGATGGATTTTCAGGTTATAACCAAATATTGGTATACATTCGGATGATAGGCTGAAAACTACCTTCAGAACCAGGTGGGGAACTTATGCCTACCAAAAAATGCCTTTTGGTTTGATTAATGCAGGAGCTACTTTCCAAAGAGCCATGGATATTGCGTTTAAAGGGTTGATTAATAGATTAGTTATTATCTATCTTGATTACATAACTATATTTTCAAATAAAAGAGCTAACCATCTGCATGATTTGAAACAGATATTTGAACGATGTAGAAGGTTTGGCATTTCTTTAAATCCAAAGAAATATTTCTTTGCTCTCAATGAAGGAAATATCTTAGGATTTTTTGTGTCTAAAGATGGCATATATATTGACCCTGATAGAGTGAAAGAAATTTCTAATATTTTCTTACCACATAACAAGAAATCCATGCAATCCTTTTTGGGACAGATCAATTTTGTGAAGAGATTTATTCTTGATTTTTCTCAAATAGTTTTACCTTTGCAGAATATGATTAAGAAAAATTCAGTTTTCAAATGGTTACATAAAGAAAACAAAGTCTTCGATTCAATCAAACAGGAAATCATTAATGCACCTACATTGAAACATCCTATGCTACCGTTTTGACATAACCCAATGACTAACAAGCAGAAGAACTAATCTCTTTCTTTAGTTCAAATCTGCAAAGGGTCAAACTTAACTACTCTGATGTAGAAAAACAAGCCTTTGTCGTGTTTAAATAAATCAAACATTTTAGACCATTTCTCCTAAAGACACATACAAAAATTATTGTCCCATTCTCTACAGTGATACAATTGTTAGTACAAAAGGAAGTAGGAGAAAAGAGAGCTAATTGGGTAACAACTCTACAAGAATATGATATTGATATTAATCCAACCATTATTGTTAGAGGACAAGGTTTTTCCAGATTGTTAGTAGGAGCTTCCAACATACCAGAACATCAAGATCAAGATAATATTGTTCAAGTAAATCAAATAAGTGTTATAGATTCTGAATCTCAATATGCTCATCTGATCTTTTATTTGAAAAATGGGTATGTTCCTTCTAATATCAGTTATGAAAAAAAGCGTGCTTTAAGATTAAAAGCCAAACATTTTGAAATCATTGATAATGTGTTATTCAGAAGAAATTATGATTTTATTTTATTACGATGTCTTGAAAAAACTGAAGCACACAAGGTGTTGCAAGAATTACATGATGGACCAGCAGGTGGACATTTTGGAGGAGACATTACAGCCCAAAAAATAATCCATGGTGGTTACTATTGGCCTACCTTGTTCAAAGATGCACATGACAAAGTAAGGAAATGCGAGACTTGTCAAACTGCTAGTGGGAGACAAAGGAAAGAAACCTTTGCTTTACAACCAGTAAATATTGATCAACCATTTGAACAATGGGGACTTGATATTATTGGAGAAATTGTTCCACATTCATCCAAACAACAGTGATACATCCTTATAGCAACGGATTACTTTACAAAGTGGGTAGAAGCAATTCCTTTAAAGGTAGTCAATTCTGATCCAATCATTGAATTCATTGATCAATTCATCATTACCAGGTTTGGTGTACCTAATGCCGTTGTTTTTGACAATGCATCTTATATTTATAGAAATAGTATAATGGAATTTGCAATCAAAAGAGGTATAAAATTGAAATATTCCACAAATTATTATCCACAAGGTAATGGTTTAGCTGAGTCAACCAATAAAAATCTCATTAAAATCATCAAAAGAACAATTGATTAAAGTCAAAAGAATTGGCATAAGTCTTTAATTTTTGCACTATGGTCTGATCGCATAACTCACAAGGCTTCAATAGGTACTTCACCTTTTAATCTGGTATATGGAGAAGAAGCTATAATACCATCAAAATTAGTACTTCCATCTTTGGCCCTAGTTCAATTTATTGAACAAAATCCTTCATCATCTATTCAATTAAGTTTTGATCAAATTCTTAAATTAGAAGAAGATAGAGAGAAATCTAAAAGTGTTCATACCAAACATGAAGAATTCATAAAATATTCTTTTAATTCAAGTTATATCGGATCCAAAACTTTTCAAATTGGTGATCTTGTTCTGAAATGGGACAAAGCACATGAAGATAATGGTAAGCATACCAAATTTCAAAAGATGTGGCTTGGACCATTTCAAATTGTCGAAAAGACAGGCTCATCAACATTCATATTGCAAGATTTAACAGGAAAGAGAGTATCTCTTCCTGTGAATGGGCTTATTTTGAAAAAAATATTTTCTTAAGAAGGCGACCCCTTCTTACCTGTACATATTCCATTATGCAAGTTTGTTTTTTTACAAATAAGGTTGTTAATTAATTGATTTTTTACTATTTGAAAAATATCTTTGAGAAAATATTATAGATACTTATTTATGTAAATAAAAATTTGTAAGGAAATGATTTCAGTTTTAGATAGTTAAAATAAAATATTAATCTTTGAAAAATCTGTTTAAACATTTGCAAAATCTTTCGAAAACTTGAAAATATTGTAAATCATTTTAAAGTTTGTTAAGCAGAGAAATGGTTATCTATAAAAAGTAAATACTTTTTCAATTTTGGCACTCAAAACTCTAAAAATTGTCATCCATTCACTCTTGAGGAGAAAAATAATTCACCCCATCCATTAAGGTTGTGATTTTTTAGAATGTAATTATAAGAAATTATCTCTCTAATATTAAGAGATAAGAGGTCTCAACATTAGCCTGCTTACCATGATCATAAGAAGTAATTAAGCTGACATTACCACCACTGCATGCCAAAATAGGGTTATGGCTTATAATAATAAGACAAGGGGTCTCATCACGAGCCAACTTGTTCAGTTTAGCTACAACTAGTGAATGGAATTGTTATCAACTGGCTACCAAACCAAAAAAATGGCTTTTAAATTAAAAGAAAAGAGAAAACACAAGATGGTATATCTTATGAATTTATATTTTAAAGATTCATGCTCTTATATGGATGGACAATGAAAGATTAATGGTTAAAAGGTAACCCTGTCAAGACTATGGACGTTTGCAGGCAGCAGAGACACTACCTATGACAATAGAGTAAATCACAAAGCTAAGAGCGGAAAGGGCCCCTACTTTATCTTTATCAACCAATCAAAGCTTAATAAAACCAAAAAAATGTTTTTTATTTTTTGAGGAATTAAAAGGAGGTTGTAAGTGATTTTTATTTCTTTTTTAGAGTTAGATTTTATTTAAATTTCTCTAAAGATATTTTTAATTATCTTTAAAAAAATTTCATTACTAAAATTATAGTGTTCATTTTATTTTTCAAAGATAAATGTTTCTTCCAATAAATCACCAATTGTTGTATTGTACAAAACCCTCCCTATTTATAAATTTTTTGAATAAATTTCATTTAAAAATGGGTCCCCTTTCTTTTTTTAGATAGAAATAATTTTTTTTAGGAAATCCGATCATCATAAAATAAAAAAATAAAAATATTAATTGATTAAAAAGCATGTATCACATATCGCATATCTCAAGTGCAAATAAACAAATGTAACATTAAATTTACTCCGACCTGATCAACTATAAAGCTTATATGGCATCAGCACAAAGTATAAAAGTTTTCATGTTAAAAAGCCTGATGTGATAAAGTAAATCGTAATTGCAAATCGATAGAGTGTTATGTTTTCATATTTTCTTTTCAAAACTCCAGTGCAATGTGATTTATCGTAATCACATTTCGAATAAGTTATATTTCATTTCAGTCTATTTCATCAACTCTGATGCAATGTCATAATCGCAATCGCATTTTGAAAAAGAAATATCATGACTATTTGTTTTATAAAAGATCTGATGCGATGGAACCCACCATCATGCAATCACATGTCAGTGAAAATCATGTACAACTCAACTCTGTTGAAAATATCCGATGTGATATGACTTTATCACAAATCGCAAATCAAGAAAACATGAGATGTTTTTTTGTTTTTTTTTTGTTTTTTCCTTTTGAAAACTCCGATGCGATGAATCATTAGTCTTCACTAATCACTATTTGCACTTCACATATATCATTTATCAGCCTATCACAATCGGAAGCTTCGAAAGGACATTTTTACATTAAGATTTCAATATCGCCGATCTCCGATTATATGAGCATCATTAATTCGAAAATCAAACGAATTATGGTAATCGATTCTATTATGAATGCGTGAATGTGACTTTCCTTTAAGGCATTCATTTTTAATATAGATTTAACCAATTTGGGATCATGAATAAAATCTTTCGCAACATTATCCTTTAATGATTTCCTTTTTACTTAATGGTGCTTATTCTGACTTGATTTCTTCCCACTTCTAAGAGGATTTTCTCATTCATAGGTCTATAGAACATCAAACCCTCTCATTCTCTGAATTAGTGAAATGATACTAGATGAAGAAAATGTCCAAGAAACTTAAGAAATCAAGAGCTGCTACTGCCTCAAAGACCGCTACCATTACCACAATGCTAAAATAAAAGCCAGCCAAGATAAAGCTAGTTACGAATACTACGTGCCAGGGTCTCGGGAAGCTTTCCTGGGAATAAGTCTATAATTTTCTTGAAAAATAAAACCCTACAGTTACAAAGGTAAAGGCAACGATGCCAGATGAAGAATCAAATTCAGATGATAATCCCCTTAAATAACTCACAAATTCTTTTCTTCATAGAATTGTAGGTCGGGCGAATGCATTTCCATACTATGATATAATGTGATGGGTGATAGAAAACACCACCATCACAAATAGAAAATTTGTAATAGTTGGGGGAAAGATGTTTGGGTCCCTTAGAGCAGAAGACATCAAAGAAATGTACCATCTGCTAGATCCTCAAAAGACCTACAACAAAGCCTTCATAGAAGATTTCGCCTCAAGCAATGAAATGGAATCAGACCCAATTAAAGAATGGATATGAGCTCCATATAAACATAAGCACGATGCCTTAGGTATGTATTCTGTAGAGTCTCTCGTACCTCCATATTGCTACGTTGTTGCAATGATATGCAGACTTTTTGGGAGTAATAATTCGACAAGGTTTTCTATTCAAATGGTACCCCTGATTGAGGCCATTGTAGGTTCCATTGTTATGGATTGGTATATTATTCTATTGGAAAAAACAACAAATAAGATTCTGGATTATAGAAGAAATAAGCATACTGGAAATGTTCCCCCATTTCATTTCTGTGCTTATATTTTATATGCCTTGTGTTTTAATTTCTAATTTCCTATTATGGGTTGGAAATGGACTCCTCAAGATCCTATCCATATAGACATATACCATAAGCATTTGTGGAAATACCATTTCAAGAACCATGTATAGAGAATTTTCCATGGCTACATGTTGCCTATTTACCAAACCATTTTTAACCAACCCCCTCCTTGGCTCTCTGATAAGGAAAAACTTGACATATCCCAAATCAGCAATTGGTTCGGTGAAGATAAGTTCACCTATATTAGAATATTTGGAAGCATTATTGAGCTTCATGTCTTACCTCTATATGTCCATGATAAAATTTTAGCTGAAGAGATTTCTTACCAGTTGATGGAAAGAGGGATGTCCAGGTGTTTAAAGAATTCCAAAAAATTGATGTGGCCTACCTTTCCTTTCCATTGTGGAACCTATACCCTTAATGATTTTAAGCATGCTGAAAAAGAAGTCCTTAAGATAAGAGATATTAAGTTTGCAACTGCTCTAGGAAGACAATATGACTCAAATAAAGTAGCTTTTGAGTTCACAACTTTGGTCCAAATTGATAAGTTTGAGCATGAGGCTCATGACTTTGATGATTTATTTGTCTCAATGGAGAAATTTTCCCAAGTTTATGATCTACCTGAACCTAAGTTTCAAGCAGAATATATGAATAAATTTATGCAGTTCAGAAGCCAAAGATTACTTAAAGTTCCCCTTGACTAGCTGAGGTTTCCTTTACAAGCAAATAAAATTATTGAAATAGAACAAAATAAAAAGGGAGACACAACCAGCAAAATAGAGAAAGAAGTGACAACCACAAAAATTAATATGTAGTCAAATAAGGAGAATACAGGTAGCAAGCCTGATGTGTGGCCAGAGAAGGAGAATACAAGTAGCAACACTGATGTGCATTTTGAAAAATAAGATACAGGTAATAAGCCCGATGATCAACTTGAAAGAGAAAAGACCTCATATAAAGAGGGAAACTCTGGTGAAATGATTATTACTCCCCATTTGCTAAAACAGTATGAAAAATTCACTCAAAAAATAGGAGAACAAAACAATCCTCAAGTTGATAATCTGAACAATCAGGATATTGAGATCATTCCTGAAAATCCATCTAAAGAAATTGTGCTGAGAGTTGAAGACATACCTCCTATGAATATTTTTTATAGCCCTAAGCATAGGGATGTTGTCAAAAAACAAAGAAAGAGAAGGAGGATTGATCAAGGACCACTTGCAACTTCACAAGTTGAATTAATGAATATTGTTTGGAAAAACGTTGAAGTAAATCCTTCAGAGGATCTTACCATTCTATCACAATATGCAGGTGCCTATAGTGCATCTACTATAGATAAAGCTACTGAAGTCACTCAATTGGTAAAACAAAAAGACTTACAAATAGCATTATTAGAAGAAAGAACAACAGATGATAATAAAAAGATACTATAGTTAGAGCAATATTTAGAAGAAGAAATACTTAGAGTCAAACAATTAGAAGAACAATTGAGTATTGAAAAGAAGAAGCTTGATCAACAAGCTTTAAGTAAACAACAACAGTTGTCTCAAGAGGTATCCAAATTGCAGACATTGCTGCAAAATGAAAAGGTTGACAAAGAAGAGAAAAGTAAAATATTTCAAGCGAGATTTGATAAATTCAAGGTTTATCCTAAAATTGACCAATTCAAAACAGAAGCTCTGGAAACAAGTAAGTTGTTATCTCAACAGTTCGATGATCCGTGTCAAAAAAATTGCACAAGCTGAAACTCTATGTGAAATAACATCACCTCTCATCGATGAAGCAATCAACATAAGAATAGAATTTGAAAATGCAGATGAAAATATTTCAAAAAAAATTTCATGGCAGGACTCAGAACAAGGAAAGATTGCAAATCTTCCAAGAATTGAAGAAAAGCATCAAGATATTTTATTTGCTGAATGGGAAACACAGCTGATTAAAGAAGACCGTGCTACATCAAGAGCAAGAACCATAATGAAAAATCTAACACAATTGGTTAATGATAGTCTATATGTAGCTAATTTAATTTCAGATTGTACTCCAAGAAAGCTGGCAAGGGTAAGATAAACTGATACTAGGTGGAAGAAGGAATCAATCAATCAAAACCAAAAAATATGTAAAATACAAGAAATTACATCGAATGTCATATGGAAATATTTGATTAAACCACACAGTCGATAGATGGCAATCAAATGCCTTTCTAATGCCATCAATTTCATCATTCCAGAGCTCTCTGATGCCACATACACCAGTCAGTTACATTCGAGGCTGAGTCATCCAACCGAAGTTAAGGATATGCTTAAAATCTGCCAGCTTAGCACATTGGGGATTGAAGAAATTCAATGAATCTATTTTATTGGATATTGCAACTCTATTCTCAGATCTCCGATGATCATTTCTAGCATAAGTTGTAGTAAATTTTTTTTTTTTTTTAAATGAATTTCCTATTGAAACCCCTTTCAAGAATTTTAGAAAGGGTCCTGAATTTGTAATATTTTGGGCTTGGACAATACATTTCTATACTCCTTGACTATATTATTTTTATAAAGGATCATATCTTGTGATTTCATGGTGAATTATTTTTTAGAGTTTCATTTCTGTACCTTGAAGATTGTTCTAAGTTAAAGCACAAAATTCTTGTGATTTCATGGTAAATTATTTTTGAGAGTTGCATTTATGTACCTTGAAGATTTTTCTAAGTTAAAATGCAAGATTAGAATATGAAATTGCATCAGGAAGATATCAAATGTATCTGGTATTTCTATTGATTTCACTTTTTTTTCTCTGTGTGATGAAATATTCTCATTAAAATTTTCTATCGCTTATATATACTTTTTTCTGAAATATTTCTTTATCATATCATTTCTGAAGATAGAGGGATATCATATTTCATAGTGTGTGTAAACGATATAAATTTATGAATGTGATGTGCTATTATAACTCTGTTTAATTTCTTAAACAGAGTTATCATTATATGATGCTACATATTTCTTTTAAGTAAATAATACATTTTCATGGTTACTTGTTAATTTAAACAATCTTTAAGTCGTATTCATATTTAATACCCAGTTTAGTTTTAGAATTATTTTCAAGTCATAGATTAAGTTAGACAGATTAGCTCAGTTAGTTAGTTCCATTATTCACTTTCACAAACACCCCATAACAAATCTTTTTCATTATTAGGAAACCAATCCTATAAATCAAGTCGGAGCCACTATCCCAAATGGATAAGGGGCTATTCTAAGGTCCGGACTGGGTGGTTTTCCCCCAATGTTTGAAGCAACGATTTTAAAGGCTTCAACACTAACCCATAACTCATTACAACCATTGATATAAATGAAGAAATCAATGGTGGAAAGGAAAACAAATTTCCCTCACTTAAATGAAATATGAAACCCCAGACTACAGAAGATATAGAAATATGATATAACAATATGCAGATAATATTGCTACCACAGTATAAAGTGCTACAACTTTAGTATATCAATTTCGAACCTAAGGCTAAGAGCATGCCTTAAATAGCATCGCTTTATGCCTACATGTGAATATGCATTACTCCAACCCTTTTTTCAATTGTGAATAAAGCATAATGCTAGAAACGTTATTTGATAATTTATATGGTAATGTTATAATTAATAATAATGATTAAGATGATAGTATCTTAATAGTTGCTACAACATATAGTTATAACCTGATGAATATGTATAAGCATACATGATTGTGTTAATATGTATTATATGTTTGTGTTTCATTTAGAGTATTAATTTGGAATCATTATAGAAGTAGAAAATAATAATGAAGGGTAAGGAGTTTATGATAAGATGTTACAGGTGGTATCAAAGCAACATTTAAATGCACAGACCTAGAAGGCTCAGCTAAATAACATTTGGTATGTGTAAAAATGTGCACAAAATTGGGAAGAAGGGGCTGGAAGAATGAAATGAGGAGGGGTTATGTACATCAATCTCCTAAGACTACACGGGAAACTCACCCCCAGCCTAGCCCAAAAATTAATCCAGAAATATGGGTGTAGTTGAGCGTAGAAAAACATCAACAAACCAGTAGATTTATCGAAGAACAAAAATGGAAAGCTAGTAGACTTCTGGATACTATGGAACAAATACAAGAATAAATGGTTCGAGTAGGAAGTGATAATGAGATTTTGATGCAGGAATAGGATAAGATCTTCAAAACTCTCTCACATAAACAAAATCAAGGGACAGCTCAATCGAGCCTAATAAGAGACACTCGAGAAGAAGGTGAGAAGCGACAAAAAGCAAACGATAAGATGGAAGGTATCCAAACCTAGTGAAGTAATAAAAACACATCTTATAAGGAAGCAGAGTCATGAAATGTCTCAGACTAGAAAGAGATGAAAAATCAGAAAGTGGAGTTGCAAGCTTAATACTGAAAAATTAAACCTCCCAAATTTGATGGAGAATCCGAAGAAGTAGAATTATCATGGATAATTAATATGAATACATATTTTCTAGTCTACGAATACAGCAGAAAACTGAAGGCTCACCTAGCCATTTACCAAATGCAGGAAAAATCCACATTATTGTGGGAAGAAGTTAAAAATGTGTATGGAATTGAGGACCACAATGTGACTTGGGACGAATTCTAGTAGTACTTTAAAGAAAAATATCTAACATAGTGCTTTTACGATGAAAAATCTCGAGAATTTCATGACTTGACACTAGAACAGATATCTATGGACGAGTTTGTAACTAAATTTACTTACTTATTGCGATATGTGCCATATATGAGGGAAAAAAAGGTGAAATTACAATGATTCCTTAGTAGCCTACTTGCTAATATGACTGAGAGAATCAAATTTGTGAATCCAAAGACCATGGAAATGTGTTTCGAAAAGAACGTATGTGCTATCAATAGTCCAAGGTGAAAGGAGAAGCTGGAAGGAGATGGCCACCCAAGAAAGGGCAGAAAAGTAACTCAAACTTTAAAGGTAGAATTTCTGGAAATTTTAAGAATGTTTTCAGAAATATAGCAAATAGATATCATGGAAGAAACCAATAGAGAACCAAGTGGCTAGTAGAGGAATGACACACTGAAGAATCCTATAGAATAGATCATGGGAACATCCAGAAACCAAAATTACAATGTCAGAGATGTGGTGAGACACATTATTTAAGAACTATCCTCCCCATGGAAAAAAAAACTACAACCAATGTGAAAGAGGCATCCACAGTGAGGGACGTGGTGTGAAACATACCCAGAATAAACGCTGCACTTGACGATCGGCAAGCAGATTACCATCCAACCATGATGGAACTAGAAGGTAAGACGTATTCCCACCCTGCTTCTATTTTGGTTGATCCTGGTGGTAGTTTAAGCTATGTAAATCCTAGGATAGTGGAAAAACATGACTTGTAGAGCCGAAAGTTTAAAAATCCTTGGTTGGTGTTGTTGGCCACTTGGGAAAGGAGAAGAGTTAATGCTAAAGTTTCCAACTTTCCCTTAGAATTTGGAAACCAACATATAGAGGTTGAATTGAATATTATACCTTTAGGCTCCTTGATATATTACTGGGAAGGGATTGGTTGGAATTGAATTGGTCACTAGTAGACTACAAGGAGAAAATTATTTATTATAAGGCTGAAGAAAAAAATCGCCAAGAATTTCAAGGGATTAAAAATCCACTTGAGTTGTGTCATATTACTGCATCTCAGTTGGGAAAATGCATTAGAAAAGGGTGTCAAATTTATAAAATTCAAGTAGGATTCGCTAAAGAACCCCATGGTGGAAAAGATACCTGTGGTGAAAGACTTTATGGAAGTATTTCCATAAAAAATACCAGGACTACCACCAAAGCATGACATCGATTTTACCATCGAATTAATGCTAGGGTAACCACCGGTATCATGAGAACCATACCAAATTAGTGTGTATGAATTGAATGCCTTGAAAATCAATTCCAGGAATGACTAGACAAGGGATATATTCATCATAGTTTGTTACCCTTGGGGGCACCAGTGTTTTTCATAAAAAAGAAGGAGGGTACGATGCGAATGTGTATGGATTATAAACAGATTAATAAATTATCTGTTAAGAAAAAATACCCACTGCCACGAATATATGATCTTTTCGATCAAGTAAAGGGAGCATCTGTCTTTTCAAAAATAGATCGAAGGTCTAGGTATCATCAAGTACAGATAGAAGATGAAGACATATATAAAAACAACTTTATGTACCCATATGGACATTATGAATTTGTCGTTTTACCATTTTGATTAACCAATGCACCAACAACATTCATGAGTTTGATGCATGCCATATTTCATCCATTTTTGGATAAATTTGTTCTGATTTTTATAGATGATATACTAATCTACTCAAGGACTATGGAGGAGCATAAGAAAAATTTGTGTATAGAGCTAAAAACATTGAGATACCATCAAATTTAATCCAAATTCAGTAAGTGTGACTTCTACAAAGAGAAAATCCAATATTTAGGCCATGATATTTCTGCGGAAGATATAGCAGTAGACTGTGAAAATATAAATACTATTATGGAGTGGAGGGTACCCAAAAACCTAGTAGACATACGATATTTTATGGAAGTAGCCAACTATTATCGAAGCTTTTTTTAATAATCATATATATATATATATATATATATATATATATATATATATATATATATATATATATATATATATAAACTCAGAAAGTATATTTCTTATATATATCTCTTAATTTATCAAATGATATTACTAATTATTTAAGGAGATAATCATTTTATATGTGAATCTAAAACATATAAGTGATCCAAAATGGTGTTGTGTAATTATTATGGGTTTTGGAGCTTTTGGTTAGAACCTAGTAAAAACATTTTTGGTTAAATTGTGATCTTTTTTTCTTTAAAACACATTTTTTACTATATGGATTTGACACCGAGAAAATCCATAGGGGTCTTTCGATTGTGCAAAGTCAAAAACTCAAACTGGTCATTCCAACTAATCATCAAGTCAAATGCTACAAGAAAATGTGCCAATAAAATATTCAAAACAGGTAGACTAAAAAATCCAAAAATGATTTTTCTAATGATTATAGGTCTCAAGTTATTAGCTAGAATCCAATGAAGACATTTTTCATTAAATTATTATATTTTGTTCTTTAAAATATTTTTTGATTGCATATATGGATTCATCACCCTAAAAGACTAGGGTTCTTTTGAAAAAATCAATGACATATTTTTTGCAAATTTGACGAGGAAATATGCCGAGAAAAGCTTCAAATCATATAACATGTAGAGCACCACTTCCAAAAAGGCATCGTCTAATTATTATAATTCTGGGTATTTTTCTGCTTGAATCCAATGAAAATATTTTTGGTTAAATTGTATATATATATAGAGCACATCAACTAAAATTTTAAGGATGGAAATTTATCTAAAATTTTAAAAGCCTTGGAGAATCTTTATTATCTCTAATATTCAAAATATAAAGCGTTCAAAGTTATTTTCGTAAAAATAGTCAAATTTTTAATGATTTTCTATAGTATCTATAAACTTTTAGCGATTTTTAAGGTAAAATAATTTTATACTATAAAAATTAGACTAATAGTTTTTTCAAAGAATGGAAATCAGCGTAGTTCACCTATAAATATTAGCCCCTAAATTTTAGCTCCAACAAATGCAGAGGCCCTTAGATTGTGGAGAGGTAACAACTAAAACTTGTGACTCCAACAAGTGTATTTTTTGTATATGATCATGTGATTAGTATGAGTAGCTATATTCCTAGAATATTTTTGTTTGTATTAAGTAGAAAGCCTCACTCATAAAGTATTGATAAAGTTTAATCCGTGTCCTCTTAATAAAAAAATATACTTTAACCATTGGAGCTAGAGTAATTAAACTAACCCTTAGAATTAATAGTATGACAATATATTTTATATAAATTGTATTTATTACATATATAGTTAATAAATGTAAATTATTAATTCACATAAAATATATTTGTTATAAACAGTTTAACATATATAAAATTCAAAGACATTATATAACCTCAAAATTAAGAGAAATACACACTATCCTATTCTCCTTATAGAAATGGGTCTTTCCCCTATCGAGAGCCTAGCTATGACTAGGTTCTTGTTGTACAAGCACAAAAATCAATAACATGAGAGATGATAGGCTTCCTAAGCTATCTTTAAATTCCATCCAAAACCAACTAAGTCTCAAACGAGGTTGGTTCAAAGATACCAAGGCCTCGTTAAACCATTGGGAGATCTACGAAAATGTTACATGGAAAAATATTAATAACATTAAAAATATTGTTACTTCTAAGTATAAAGAGAAAATGGAGTGTGAGAATGATTTAGAGGCTAAAAGAGAATTAAGATATTATAAGGACGCCATCAACCCTACTCTAGAAGATCAAAAATATCTCTTTGTTTTAATTAGATCGAAGAAAAAAATTAATATAGCCAAGATAAGAGCGAACTCTCATGAGCTTCATAGTGAAACAAGTCGTTGGGTAATTCCTAAAAAACCATGGGTGGGAGCGATCTGCCATCTCTGTGAGAATATGAACATTGAGCATGAAAATCACTTCCTCTTAGAATGCCCTTCATACACCCACATTAGATCTCAGTTTCATAAACTTTGTTCCAATACCGACCTTCCTAGCCTTTCAATATATCAAAATTATAGTGAGCTCGGGACACTTCTCTCCAAGCTCTTTAAACATAGGAGTACATTTTAAAACAAACTAAATAATTCATTTCTTTAGGTCCGATAGATCAAAGTTTGGTCTCACGAGACGTTAACCATAACATCATCATCGTAATAATTTAAAAGAATAAATATTAACACTTTTTATTTTAATATTTCTTAAAATGGAGTTTTTTTATGTTTTTTATTTTTTTAATTTAATTTTAAAAAATTATATTTATATATGCGATTTTTTTTATAATTTTTTGTTTTGTTTTATTTTAATATTATTTAAAACCAAGTTAGTTTATGTTTTTTTATCTAATTTAATTTAATTTAATAACGTGTTTTTTTTTAAAGTGAAGTGAGATGTGAAACCATCAAATAATGTATTACATTTTAGATTTAATTTTTAATATTAAAAAAAATTAGGTGTGGAATTTGATCGTCTCCATGCGTGATTTTTTATTTTTTAATATATTTTTTTATTATTTAATTTAATAAACTAACGCTTAAGTATTATTTTTTATATTTAAAAGAAATATATATTAACAAATTCCATCGTTTTTAATTGCTTTATATTAGTTTAAGATGAATTTAACTTTATTTTTTTTAATTTTTTTGAAATGTATATGTATAATTGAATTTATTTGTGTTATTTAAAATGGAGTTCATTTTTTTTTTTTTTTAATTTAGTTTTGTAT
Source organism: Pinus albicaulis (assembly GCA_034641835.2). Taxonomy (NCBI): domain Eukaryota; kingdom Viridiplantae; phylum Streptophyta; class Pinopsida; order Pinales; family Pinaceae; genus Pinus; species Pinus albicaulis. Next base: position 908,977,201 of record CM076576.1, on the reverse strand, counting down.
CTTGAAAATAATTCACATATTATAAATATTTTGTAAATTAAAATTGAAAAAACAATATTTAAATATAAATCTGTCTTAAAAAATAACTTAAAAAAATATTATTATTTAAATCACAGTAACCAAAATAATTAAAATTTAATAAAATTAAAGTTTGTTTTATATATGAAATAAATTTTATAAAAATGGAAAAATATATTTATATGTAACAATTTTTATTAAAATAAAATAAAAATGTAATTTAATATTTAAAAATTACCATAAAGTAATGTAATTATGAAAACTTCATGTTTCAAATATATATGTAATAATATAATATATTATAAACTAACAAACACATAAATTAGAAAATAAACAAATAAATTCCAAAATGATTGCTTGTGTTGAAGTATTGTCTGTGGTTGAAGTATGATATCAAATAAGATCAAAATTTTAATAATAAATAAGCTCCAAAATCATGGTTTATGTTCGAAGTATCATTTTTCGTTGAAGTATGATACCAAGCACGCACTTAATGGACCAGAATTTTAATGTCAGTCTCATTGTTGTGCCTAAAATTTTAATATAGTAGTTTCTTTTCCACCATATTGAATAACATATAGTATGATGAAATAAATAGATAAATATGAAATGGATAGAAAAAATTCTCCTACAGAATTCCCTTCGGGAAAGTGGAATCATCGAAAAGTTTTTCAATATTGGATTGGAAATAAAAGAAAAAAAATTCAATCCAATTATTTTCCAAAAATAAAATCCTATGGACTTTTTAAAAAATATACCCAAGATTTTCATCTTTATCAAACAAATATCCAAGCTTCGATTTGATTAATGTGTGTGTAGAGCACCCGCCATGCATTTGAATTTGTTGCATAATGGATGATCTCTATTACTTTTTTTCCCTTTGTTTTCGTCTCTTCTATTATCATGAAGCACGTCATTTTCATTTTGCTTTCCGCATCAAACACCCTTCACAAAGGAAAGGCGACATTATATTTAAAAAATAGATGCAACATTCTGTTATTAAAATTGTGACGTTATAATTTGATTGTTATTTTTGATCGTATATTATATAACTTATTATCATCTTTGATAATATGATTTAGTGTTTTCTTAGTGTTTTTAATAGTGTGTTTTACTTATTATCATCTTTGATAATATGATTTAGTGTTTTCTTAATGTCTTTAATAATCTATTTTACTTATTATTATATTTGATAATATGATTTAGTGTTTCCGTAATGTTTTTAATAATGTGTTTTACTTATTATTATTTTTTAGAATATGATTTAGTGTTTTCTAAATGTGTTTTTAATAATATGTTTTTTTAATATTTTTATTTGCTAGAAAATGAGAATAGGAAAAGGTGCACATTTAAAATATTTTCGATTTTATTTTATTTTTTTATAATATTAAGAGGTTGTAATTCTGTCAAAGGTTGTAGGGCTTACATTTACAGGTTTCAAAAGATTTTGCCACTAGCTTCACATGAACAACATCGAAAGTTGGAATTTTGAACTTTACACTGACACCAGAGAGCATCTCATCAGCTACAGGAATCCCTAGAGGTGGTGAACAGTGGTTTAAAGGTATCAAATTCACAATGCAAGATTTCAAAGACTTCATCAAGCACAAACACATTGAAATTGATTTGACAAATGCTATCCCTAGGAGTTTCATGAAGGATAATTATGCTAAGCTATCAATGATCATTCAAAAGTATTTTACCTGTGAAGGAAGATTTCACATGGTCTATTCATATCATCTTAGACTTCTTCTGCATTTTGTGGGTAAGAGATCACTTGATTTACCTTTTTATTTATTCAAAAGTTTAGGGAAAATTCCAGATAAGGTTAAAATCAAGACAGAAGGAAGTGAGAAATCTATTTTTCATCATGGTTTAATAAAGTTGCTAGTGTTAGAAGAGTTCAAAAGACTAGATAGAGATTGGAATTCTTTCTTGTTCATGAGTGGTTATGAAATTGATGTGGTTACTCCCAAGAAAGCTTCCAAATCTAGAACTACTTCATCACCAGTTGTGGCAGAATAATTTGAAGAAGAAGATATATCACCTCCTATAGAGCCAGTGGACATGATAACAAATCCTTTGCAAGAGAGTGGCATACGTCAAACAACACCTGCAAAACAAAAGCATACCATCAGCAAACAAGGTAGCAATAGAGTCACTAGAATCCAGTCATTAGTTAAAGGAAATTTGGAGGATATATTGCATGCAATTGACATTGAAGAGTCACCCATTGTGCAATATGAAGACATTTAAGATGGAAGAAGAAAGAAGAAGAAAGGTAAGCCTGCTAAAAAACTAGATTTTGCAGGTGATGATGCTGGTTTTATATTTCAACCAAGGAAGCCAATGACTAGACATGCAAAGAAGGTCATGGAAAGAAAAGACACTGATAAAATCAATGAAGATGCCCAGCCACAAAGCATCAGATATTTGTCTTCACCAACAAAGGAGGAATTAGTTATCAAGAAAATAAAGGGCAAAGAGAAAATAATTGAAAAATCAGAAATAGAAAACCTCGAAGAGAAGTTGAAAGAGGCACGTTTAAAGAAATATAATTTTTAAAACTAGAAGAAAAGAAGCATAGAGCTGAGAAGATTTGATTTGAACAGATGAGGAAAATATGGGAGGAGCAAGTCACAAGCATCTCAAAAACTTTGGACAATATAGAAAGGTTACTGAAATGGACTTAGCCATTAAAAATGGAGGTTAAACATGCGAGGAGGATGAAATTTAACTTACAACCCCAAAACAGATCATTAAAATACCAAGTGGAAGATCTTCAGGAGAAGCTAGATTCAATTCAAGAATAGCTATAAAGGAGAGGGTCGAAGATGAGAGTGGTAGAAGATCCCATCAGCCAATTGATTGTAAATGAAAATGAAACATGATAGGAGTAAAAAATTGAGTTGGAATATGTTTTATGAGGTTCATCATTGAAAAAGAACCTAAATTTTACCTATGGATATCATTTTTTGAAGACAATATTGAACTCAGAAAATTTTGGTTTTTTGGATAGTTTCGTAGCACACCTCAGGCTTGGGGCTAGAAAAATGCTACGAAAATTTCTGTAGGTGTGTTTTTTCCTTGGAATCCACTTTTATCAAGTGTTTTTTATGGATATTGTTTGTTTGCAAGGTTTCTTGGAATAGCAAATATGTTTGAACAACAAAGGTGTCAAGGAAATAGGTAGAAAAACAAGTTTTCACACGCTATGAAAACTTGCTACGAAACTACCTAAACAACTCTGTTTCGTATCAAGGAGCTTTTTGAAGAGTTTTCAAGCATTCCAACAACACATTATCTAGCTAGAGACCTCAAGCATGTCAATAGACCATAGCAGCATAGATTAATGGCTCAAAAGGAGTGCCATAAGGTAGACAACCACCCCCCCCCCCCCCCCCCCCCCCCCCCCCCCCCCCCCTCCATCGGGGGACAGCCTCGGTAGTGAGCCACACACCCCCAACACCTAGAAATGGTTTTGAAGCTTTTCACGGCCGGAAGCCTCTATTGGCTTATCCTCCTTAGGCCACCGGGTTCGTTGATGGTTCCTGCTAAACTATTTACTTACCCAAGTGGATGGGAATATCTTTAAAATACTTTCTGCCCACTTTTTTGAAATTTGAGCCGTCTATGCTCTTTTCCGATCGTTAAATATCTACCCAGCTCTCCTTTTGCCTTAGATTGCTGATAACACATTCTTGCCTTCCGAATTGCCTTGTCCATGGTCCCTGGATTCACAAACTTAGTTCGCTCCTTCATGTGAGTCGGAAAAATACTTAGGAACCACTGAACCTTAGCCTTTTCATCCCTTAGGTAAGGAACGTAACGAAGTAAGGAAGTGAACTTGGTTCTGTATTCATCCATCATCAATTGACCCAATTTTAAATCATGAAATTATCTAGGCTTTTCATCATAGAAGCATTCAGTTAGGGTATTATCTTTAAAATATTGTTGGAATGTATCCAAATTCACGTCCTGATATTCTATGTTGTGGAAATTCTTAACCTCCTCCCACCATACTGTGGCCTTCTCCCTCAACTGATATATGGATAATTTAGCTTTGTAACATACCCCGATAACCTCACAGGAAAATGCATGGAGTTAGAATTTTTTCTCAACATTTAAGAATGTGTAATATTATAAATTACTTTCTATATCTCTGCAATAACCATTTGAATAACCATCATCATCACTTAGATAAATATTTAGTTAAAAACATAGTGAGTTACACAACCATTAATTGTCCTTTTTGTAGCATATTAACTTAAATTTCCTGATATAACTATGCATCAATCCTATGCTCATTTTAACTCAATTAGTAAATCACCTAATTGATAATATAAGCATCACATCATGAAGATGATACAATTAAAAATCACATAAATAGACACCGATATACCCTGGAAACCCCGTAGGGTGAAAACTAGCAAACGTTTAATTTTATTATTAAACGCTCATGAGGGTTGTCACCCCTCACTCAATGGTTATAAGGGAGTCCATCCGTTGACCATTGTCATAAAAATTACATAGAAAAATAATATTAAATGAAACATAAATAGGTATAAGCTATTACAATCACCATGATACCATTTACCCACAGATCCTAAATAATATTAAATGAAACATAAATAGGTATAAGCTATTACAATCACCATGATACCATTTACCCACAGATCCTCAATCTCAGTCTTTGTAGTCAGGTTGTTTCCTTCAGTGGGTCATCCTCTAGTTGGAACTATTGAACCTACATGGACTAACAAATATTTATCTTTGACAATGTTAAACTTGAAAATAATTTTCTCAAGTCGTCCTCTTTTCCTGTCCTTCCTGTAATCAACACACTTAATATCATGATTAGATAAAATATTAATAATCCAATAATCAATATTTATTCGTGAAACTACAACACTATTTGTCTGCATGTACAAAACATAACCACACTGACATGAAATTCATTCTTTAACATCATTTCACATGCATTAGTAACAAATAAATCACTATAAAGCATCATCTTTCCAACAAACACTAACAAAATATTTCATGCACTTTCATATTATTTCCAAAGGAAAGCTAACATACTATATAATAATATTGTGCATGCAAATGCATAACAAGCTTTCAAGATAACTATCCCAACAAGAAATTTATTTTTTTGCCTACTCTTATGTTTTCTTTTCTAAAGGGATTAACGCAATAGATGCTATACTTATGTATGTGAATGCATGTTCTTTTCCAAAAACATGTTTTCCACCCATGAGCTATTCATAATGGTTATTATGTATAACCATGCCAGCTTGATTTCAAACAAATTTAAAATACTAGTTATAATTTTGTGTAGGCAATAACATAGCTTTTCATTCTTGCATGTAAAATGTATATTTCTTTCCAAAAGAAACTAAATAAATATTTCATGGAAAAATAAACACATTTCTTTTCCAATGGGTCAAACGCATACCACTTATTATTTAATGCATGCAAAGGGACATTTCCATTTCATCCAAAATATACAACCCAATGAATATGCATAATATTCTCAAACTAAAGCTAATACCATAGCTAATCCATTTAGGTTTGAAAAATACATATTATTTTTCCCAAAAGAAGGTTAACACAATAAATATTATGTGATTGCATTTTCCTTTTCTCTACAAATGTAATACCCAAAACTATATTTTTCCCATGCATGCAAGAATATATGTTCATCTAAATAATCTTAGTTAATAAAGCATGTGATTACTAGTTTTCCTCTCCAAGAATCTAATCCAATAATGCATACAAGGATATATTTTTCTCTTCTAGTATTTTTGAAGAGTTCTAACCCAATAATTGCTTCCTTGCATACAAATATATATATTTATTTTCCAATAAATTTAACACATTAATTATTCTTTTTCCAAAATATAGCTAACCAACTAGCTATTATGCATGAAATACAAAATATTTTCTTATCATTTCACATATTAGAGAGATTTGTAATATTCCTCAGGAAATAACATGAATAACAAATCCTTCTCAAATAGCACAACCAATTTCCTTTAATGCAAAGGTTTTATGTGAGTTATCCCTCACATAGTTTATTTATATCTTTTTACATTACTCCAGCTCCTCATGCATGTAAAATCACATAATAATTTCTAGTGGATCAAATATACTAGATAATTTTTCATGTTCCCCTAAGCACATGCTCTTTTCAAGAGTCTAATATTTCTCTTTAACTTTGAATGCATATGCATCATTAGAACATACGTGGTAATTATATAAATTAATTCCTTTTCAAGGATCATCAACATACTTATTACATCTATATGCACATAAGCGATTATTCTTATCTCATTGAACAATGAAATGGAAGCACTTTCTTTTACTTTATTTTTCCTCTTTTAGTCATATGGAAACTAATTTCAGAAAACCAAAAGAGGTTTTTTTTTTGGAACAGGCTTATTAAAAATAACCTCTCTCATTTTTTCACAGGTGTCACAGTTTTGAATATTAAAATGAATGTTTGCAGCTCATTATTCCAGATTTAAATGTTATATAATTTCTTGTTTTTGTCATCAAATTTGGACACGGTTTCCAACCAAATGGAAATTATTTTTGGAAAACCCAAAGAGGTTTTTTTTTAAAATGGGTTCATTCCAAATAAACTCTCTCATGTTTTACACAGGTGTTACGATTTGGAAGATTCGAACCAATCTTTGGAGCTCATGTTTCCAGATTTAAATAATAAATAATTCCTGTTTTGGACATGGTTTTTGAGACATGGGAAATTAATTTTTAAAATATGAAAGAGGATTTTGGTGATAACATTCTATTTTACAGAAACCTCATTCACTTTTTACATATATATCCATGTTTGGGAGATATAAATGCTTATTTCGACCCTATTTTCCAAAAACGCATGCAACTCACAGAATTTATTAGCCATAAAAAGCTTTTATCAATTCACAACACATGAAATATTTTCATAATTAAATGAATAAAACTTGTATTCCTCTATGCACAAAACTGTATAGAGGTTTTCTCAAGAATTAATATTAATTCTTTATCATGTGAACTTTTTCTTGCAAATAAATTCAATCATTATATCATCATGCCTCATATGCAAAGAGAAGAATTTTCAAAGAATATGGTTACTTATCTCTTGATGCATGATTGAAATTCATTCTTCCTCTTCCTTGGCTCCATTCTCCATAAAAGATATCAACTTGGAAATATAATTTATTTCTATAGAAGAATATAAATTCTTATAAATAAAATAATTAAGAAATAATTCTTCCAATATTCTTATAATTAAGATACAAGAATATTCTTCTTGCAATATGAATATAATAATTAATAATATTTAATTATTTAACAACCCTCCTTTTATGAGAGTTTTGACAGTGGCTTACACAAGGAAAATTGCAAAATCCCCCCCTTAAAGAGAACATTGCCCTCAATGTTCTTCTCTTATTGGAACATCAAACTTTAATTTTCATTACCTATTATTTAGGAAATGTAAAATAATACTTAAATCATAATATTTCAACAAAAACTCAAGGAGCACTTAGCCCTTTAATAATCAAATTGATAAGAAAAACTCTATCAAGTGCACGTTGTATTTTATTTAGGAGATACACTAGTCGTTATCTCTCGCTAGGGTTGTTTGCAAACTAATATCTTTCTCTCCCACAATATTTTCAATCAAATTCAAACTCATGGCATTTTCTCCAGCAATTTTCCTATAGTTTGTGAGGAATTTAGAGTTCAATATCTCATTATTTTATCTAACATGAGTTATTTCAGTCGCCTATATATTTCAATTTATTTTCTCTATGCATCCATATAGATAAGTCATCTATGACATGTTCATTTTCTCAGAAACACAACCTATTTCATCGAAATTGTTCCTAAGATAATTTAATATATCATACATGCAAAACCATAACACATGCAACAACTTTGAGACATGCAATTTAAAAACTGTTACCGATGAAATAAGTAACCTGACCTCAAAACGGGAGCTCTAGCCCAAAAAGACTCAAAAAACATGAAAAAACACCCCAAAAACAAAAAAGTGTATTCCAGAATGCACTTGGTTTTTTTTAGGGTAAAATTTCAACATTTTATAAAATTATGCTAAAAACAAAATTGTTTCTTGAAAAAGGGATTGAAAAAACACCCTCAAAACAAAACCAGTTGATGCTAGAATAACGAAAAAAAATAAAATTTGTGTTATATTTTTACATTTTTAAAAATAGAAATAACATTTTTTAATTTTTAAAATTCAAACATTAAAAAAAACCTAAAATTTAAGAAAAAAATTAAATTTAAAAAATAAAAACATTTTAAAGCTTAAAATTTTAAAATATATAGGAATAAAAAACTAAAAATAAAAACAAAATAAAAATTTTAATTCAAACATTAAAAAAAACCTAAAATTTAAGAAAAAAAATAAAACATAAAAAATAAATTTAAAGAATAAAATTTCAAAATATATAGAAATAAAAAATAAAAATAAAAATTAAGTAAAAATATTAAATTAAAAAAAAAGTAAAAAAACAAAGAAATTATAAAAAATTAAATATAGAAATTAAATTTAAAAAAGAAAAAGAAAATATTTATTAAATTAAGAAAAAAAAAATAAAAATAAAAAATCAAATTTAATGAAATATATTAAATTAGAAAAAGAAAAAACATTATTGAAATGAAAAGTAAAAAACTGAAAAATTAATTAAAAATAAAAAATGAAAAATAAAATACAATAAAAATACTAAATTTAAAAAAATATATATTAAAAAAAAAAATTAAAAAAATAAAAATAAATTATATATATATATATATATATATATATATATATATATATATATATATATATATATAACTTAAATTAAAAATATATATATTAGATTTTATTAAATTTAAAAACAAAATGTTAATAATAAAATAACAAATTAAATTTAAAAAAAATATTAAATTTTAATAAATAAATGAATAAACACTTAAATTTTGAAATAAAAAATAAATCTTAAATATAGAAAAAAAAAACAACATTGTTAAAATAGAAAGTTAAAAAACTTTAAAAATCAATTAAAATTGAAAAATTGAAAAAAATAAATTAAAAAAAAAATATATTAAATAAAAAATAAAATAAAAAACAAATTAATTTGAAAATATTAAGTTTAATTAAAAAAAAATCTAATTTTAAATACACAATTTTAATTCAAATAAAAAAAATTAAAAATTTTATGTAATTAAAAAAAAAAGGAGAGTATTAAATTCAAAAGAAAAAAAAAAAAGAGAAATAAAAAATTTACTAAATTTTGAAAAGTTAAATGAAAAAACTAAACATAAAATTTAATAATAAAAAAAAATATATGAAAAAATTAAAAAAAAAATCAATTAAATAAAAAAAAATACAAAATTTAATAAAAATTATTAACAAAATTTAGAAAAAAATAACTAAAAACAAAAAAAATGAATAAAATTTAAAAAACAAAAAAATTAAAACAAATTAAATTTCAAATATAAAAATTAAATTAAAAAAAAAAATTGAATTAAAAAACAAAAACAAAAAAAAATCAAATAAAAAAAATATTAAAAATTAAAAAAAAAGGAAAGAATTTTTTGATCGTGGTGGCGCTGCCAATCGGCCTTCCGCCCATGTGGCGGCGGAGGCCGGCCGTTGAGCGGGAGGCCGATTCCGAGAATCGCCCTCCCGCCTAGGTGGTGGCGGAGGCGTGAGGCTGATTCCGGGAATCGGCCTCCCGCCCAGGTGGCGACGGAGGCTGGCTGCTGGGTGGGCGAGGGGTAGCATGCAACCTCCCCTCCCGCCCAGCAGCCGACCTCTGCGTCCACCTGGGCGGGATGCAGCCGCCCGCCTGCCCAGCGGCCAGCCTCCGTCGCCACCTGGGTTGGACGCCGATTGGCAGCACCACCACGATCAAAAAATTCTTTTTTTTTTATATTTTTTCAATTTTTAATATATATATATATTTTTTAATTTGATTTTTATTTTTTTATTTTTATTTTTTAATTCAAAAAATTTAAATTTATTTTTTTTAATTCAAATCTTTCATTTTAAATTTAATTTGTTTTAATTTTTTTTTGTTTTTTTTTAAATTTTGTATTTAAATTTAATATTTTAGATTAATTATTTTTTAAAATTTAAAATTTGTTTATTAAATTTATTAAATTTTAATTTAATTTAATTTTTTTTTAATCTTTTAGTCCATTTAGTTTTTCATTTTTAAAATTTATAAATTGTTTCATTAAAAAAAAACAGTAACTTTATGGATATTTGTTTTTTAATTATTTGCACTTGGTTTTTTTCAATTTTTTTTGTTTTTTAATGATAGTTTTTTTTAAATTTTAATTCTTTTATTTTAATTTTCTTTTTCAATTTTAAATTTTGTTTTTTTGTTAATTTTTTTTTTTTTTGTTAATTTTAAAATTTGTATTTTTTTTCTTATTATTATTATTTTTTTTAATTTAATTTTTTCTTTTTTGTATTTTATATTTTTTTATCTAAATTTTAATTTTGTAATTTAAATTATTTTTAAATTTTCTATTTTAATTTTTTTTAATTATATGGTTTTTTCTTAATAACTTAGAAAACAATGTTTTTGATGTTTTTTTTTTTTTTTTTAATTTTTTTGGTCAATTTTTGTTTTTTCCTTTAAATTATGTGTTTTTTTTTTCAAATTTTGTCATTTCTTTTGATATATTTTTTGAATATATATTTTTTTTATTTAATTTTTTTTTGTTTTTACGAGTTAATTTTGTTTTTTTAACATTTTTATTGGTTTTTGTTATCGTATATATATATATATATATATATATATATATATATATATATATATAGATATATATATATATATATTTATTTATTTATTTATTTATGTAAGTTTTGTGTTTTATTACCAGCATGAAAATCACCACTCTAAAAAAAAGGTTGATGCTATATCAATACATTTCAAAATTAGCATGAAAATCACAGCTCTAAAAAAAAAATTGATGCTGCATCAATACGCTTCAAAACTAGCATGAAAATCACTGACATTTTAAAACAAATATTCATACTTCATAAATAAAAATATTAAAGTGTCAAAAATGTGCTAAAAAAAAAAGGTGATTCTGCATCACCACTTTTCAAAATCGGGTGCTTTTTATTCTACCAAAAAAAAGTAAGTAACAGTGCGGTTACCTATTTCATCGGTAACAGTGGTTTTACAGTCTATTGTAACATCCAACATCTTTAGACAATTTTAAAATCTGTAACAGAACATAGACATAATTTCATCAAACGGTATTTAATTTCTAGGAATTATTGAGGAACCGAGCATATTCCACCCAATCATGAACTATCTCCAATATTTACCCACCGAGCTGAGATCTACCTGCCACTAGAATCAACAACCTCATTGATTCCTTGGTGATTTCTTCCCATCAGATGTTTAGCAGCGTCTTGCTGTAAGGTCTGCCAACCTTTTTTCCTAGGCCTTTTTGTTTTATATTTTTCGAAAAAGATACTCTTATTTTTCTTTAAAGCATGTATTTCTCTCCCGCTATGCTTTATTTTACCCCACTTAGTATTTACCTCCAACTAAGTCATTAAAATAATCTTTCTCTCCCATTATGTTAATATTTTCCTCTTTATTATTTTCTCCTAGGGATTTTTAGGAGACTTTTAGGGAAGGTGCATGTTGAACTTAACCAGCAATAGCTTTTCATAAGCTAACAAGAAGTGTTATAAAACTCTAGAGTTATTTCATGAACACCCCAAACAATTTATTTATTAACTCAATAATAAAATAAAATATTACCTCATTACATTTGTCCCATCATGGCTTCCATAGCCATTGAATCCAATAAAAATTCAATGTCTATAAATAGTCAATGACTAAAAATCCATTGTAATTTACATAATTTTCCATTTTCATATTATCATTAAGGAAAAGGAACATTTATGTACATCATACATCTATACTTGACCCACAACATGCGTCCCACAATTTGTCAGAGTACATTGACAACAATTCATCACATGTAATATATGTGGTATACATTCAAAATTCTACATAATAACAATCATGCGACTTAGAAAAAATACATTAACATATCTTTCATACCATAGCATTATACTTTATTTAAGGCCTCAACTTACCAACCATCAATATTGTAGAGAAATAACAGTCTCATTAAACCCTAGGACATAAAATGTGAATATATCCTTTCCTTACCATTAGCTTGCAACCATGTAAGCGACAACCATTGAGGAATTTTGGGAAAATAATTTGAAATCATGCAATCTACAACCACTGTATACTTTTATCAAATAGTGTGCAAGAATGCAATATAAAACCAATTCAACATTCCAACGAAGAGTTTTCAAGCATTCAATCTACATCCATTGATGAATAAAAATTTTGCAAGCATGCAATCTATGGTCAATGAGATATTATACCAATAAGTTGGCAAGCATACAATCTACCACCATAGAGGGAATAGTTAGCAGACATGAAATATTTCCATAAATATGTTTAAACTATCATAAAGATAGTAAAACTAGAATCTATAAAATATCATGAATCATATTAATATCACCAATGGTAAAATTTCTGGTAACAACACAACCAACAATCCCTACAGGAGCGTCTAATCAAAAAAGTCGACCAAATTATGGATCCAAGTCTGAACATAGATTTTTCTTGGAATCAACATGAGGGTTACGTGATATCAAGGTATGAAAACCCCTTGATGTTAAGATTAATCACATCCAAAACTTCCATGGATGTAATTATTTAAAACAACAAAACTTTGGATCTCATTTATCTCGAACACATGGAATGCAAACTTTCCTCTATAATGCTAAATGAAGAAAGAGAACCCAAAATTATGCTATTATGAGTTATTCATTGACCTTAAGTTCACTATGTAAGTTCCACTTTTCTCATTGATTATTTTTAAAAACTAAAGAGGTTCATTGATTTATTTATTTTTACAATATTCCATTGTCCTCTTCAAGGTCAACCCCAACTTCTAAATTATTTAATTATCACACCAACCATACATGAATTCATTCTTTTTAATAAGTGCATGGGAACTTTAGCCATGTTTTTTGATTTTTTTTTTTTATATGCACCATAATCATTGTTCTAATATTATGCATGCAAAGGTTGGTAATTAATCCATACTATAACCAGTGAGTGCTCAGGATGGTTCATAGGTACAATATAGGTTTTATTGTCTTTTATCCACACCCATATTCAAATTTCAAGAGCATAAATTTTAAAGAAACATTATAACTTTCTACTCTTTCATGCGATCATACATCATACATCATGCATCTCATGTTAATTGTAACCTACTACCAGTTTAATTAAAATCATACTTGAGATGATTCCCACTAGAATCATTCCTCTACTTCCTTTTTTCATAATGATTCAAAAAGGTACCAGTGTTGCAACCTTTTGCTCTGGTACCATTTGTAACATACCTCGATAACCTCACAGGAAAATGCATGGAGTTAGGAATTTTTTTTGCAACATTTGCGAATGTGTAACCTTATAAATTACTTTCTATATTTCCGCATTAACCATTTGAATAACCATCATCATCACTTAGATAAATATTTAGTAGAAAACATAGCGAGCTACACAACCATTAATTTTCCTTATTGTAGCATATTAACTTAAATTTCCTACTCTAACTATGCATCAATCCTATGATCATTTCAACTTAACTAGTAAATCACATAATTGATAATATAAACATAAAATCATGAAATAAATTAACATCATGAACATGACACAATGAACAATCACATCATTAGACACCAACATACCCTGGAAACCCCGTAGGGTGAAAACCAACAAACATTTAATTTTATTATTAAATGCTCGTGAGGGTTGTCACCCCTCACTCAATGGTTATAAAGGAGTCCATCCCTTGACCATTGTCATAAAAATTACATAGAAAATTAATATTAAATCAAACATAGCTATCTATAAGCTATTACAATCATCATGATACCATTTACCCGTGGATCCTCAATCTCAGTCTTTTTCGTCGGGTTGTTTCCTTCAGTGGGTCATAATGCAGTTGGAACTATTAAACCTGCATAAACTAACAAATTTTTATCTTCCACAATGTTAAACTTGAAAAATGATTTTCTCAAGTCACCCTCTTTTCCTGTCTTTGGTGTAATCACCACACTTAATATCATGACTAGATAAAATATTAATAATCCAATAATCAATCTTTATTTGTGACACTTCAACACTATTTTTCTACATGTATAAAACATAACCACACTGACATGAAATCCCTTCTTTAACATCATTTCACATGCATTAGTAACAAATAAATCACTGTCAAGCATCATCTCTCCAAAAAACACTAACAAAATATTTCATGCACTTTCATATTATTTCCAAAGGAAAGCAGACATAATATATAATAATAGTGTGCATGCAAATGCATAACAAGCTTTCAAGATAACTATCCCAAAAAGGAATTTAATTTTTTTCCTACTCTTATGTTTTATGTTCCAAATGGATTAACACAATAGATGCTATACTTATGCATGTGAATGCATGTTATTTTCCAAAAACATCTTTTCCACCCAAGAGCTATTCATAATGGTTATTATGTATAACCATGCTAGCTCGATTTCAAACAAATTTAAAATACTAGTTATAATTTTGTGCATGCAATAAAATAGCTTGTCCTTATTGCATGTAAAACATATATTTCTTTCCAAAACAAACTAAATAAATATTTCATGGAAAAATAAACACATTTCTTTTCCAATGGGTCGAACACATACCACTTATTATTTCATGCATGCAAAGGGACATTTCCATTTAATCCAAAATATATAACCCAATAACTATGCATAATATTCTCAAACTAAAGCTAATACCATAGCTAATCCCTTTAGGTTTGCAAAATACATATTATTTTTCCCAAAAGAAGTCTGACACAAAAAGTATTATGTGATTGCATCTTCCTTTTCTCTACAAATGTAATGCCCAAATCTATACTTTTCCCATGCATGCAAGCATATATGTTTCCCTAAATAATCTTAGTTAATAAAGCATGTGATTACTAGTTTTTCTCTCCAAGAATCTAATTCAATAATGAATACAAGGATATATTTTTCTCTTCTAGTATTTTTGACGAGTTCTAACCCAATAATTGCTTCCTTGTATATAAATATATATATTTATTTTCCAATTAATTTAACACATTAATTATTCCTTTTCAAAAATACAGCTAACTAACTAGCTATTATGCACGAAATACAAAATATTTTCTTATCATTTCACATATTAGAGAGATTTGTAATATTTCCTCAAGAAATAACATGAATAACAAATCCTTTTCAAATAGCACAACCAATTGCCTTTAAAGAATAATTTTTATGTGAGCTACCCCTCACATAAGTTATTTATATCTTTTTACATGACTAAATCTCCTCATGCATGTAAAATCACATAACAATTTCTAGTAGATCAAATATACTAGATAATTATTCATGTGCCCCTAAGCACATACTCTTTTCGAGAGTCTAATATTTCTCTTTAACTTTGAATGCATATGCATAATTAGAACATACTTAGTAATTATATAAATTAATTCCTTTTCAAGAATCATCAAAATACTTATTATGTACATATGCACATAAGCAATTATTCTTATCTCATTGAACAATGAAATGGAAGCACTTTGTTTTACTCTATTTTTCCTGTTTTATTCATCCACTTTGGATGCGTATTACGAACATATGGAAACGAATTTAAAAAAAAAAAACATAATTTTTTGTTTGGAACAACCTTATTAAAAATAACCTCTCTCATTTTTTTCACAAGTTTCACGGTTTTGAAGATTCAAATCAATCTTTGCAGCCCATTATTCCATATTTAAATATTAAATAATTTCCTGTTTTTTCATCAAATTTGGACATGGTTTCTAACCAAATGGAAATTATTTTTGGAAAACCCAAAGGGGTTTTTGTTTTTAATGGGTTCATTCAAAATGACCTCTCTCATTTTTTACACAAGTCTTACAATTTGGAAGATTCAAACCAATCTTTGGAGCTCATGTTTCTAGATTTAAATAATAAATAAACCCCTCTTTTTGACATTAGTTTAGGACACGGTTTTCAAGACATGGGAAATGAATTTTTAAAATATGAAAGAGGCTTTTGGTGATAATATCCTGTTTCACAAAAACCTCATTCACTTTTTACATATCTATAAGGTTTGGGACATACAAAGGCTTGTTTGGACCCTATTTTCTAATAACTCATGCAATTCACAGAATTATTTAACCACAAAAATCTTTTATAAATTCACAACACATGAAATATTCTCATAATTAGATGAATAAAATTCTTGTTCCTCTATGCAAAAAATTGTATAGAGGTTTTCTCAAGAATTAATCTTAATTCTTTATCATATGAACTTTTTCTTGCAAATAAATTCAATCATTATATCATCATGCCCTATATGCAAACAAAAGAATTTTCAAAGAATATGGTTACTTATCTCTTGATGCATGCTTGGAATTCCTTCTTTCTCTTCCTTGGCTCCATTCTCCATCCATTCTCTCATTCCCTTTCTATATTTTTCTCATAGGGTTACAATAAATAGAATTCAGAAAATGGAATAGCTTTTCTAAATCATAAAAGCATTCCATAAAGCATCCATAAATCTCATTTTTCCTAAATCACAAAAGAATTCAATAAATCTCTCTTGCTTTTCTTTTTAAGGTAGATTTTCTTTTTCCTTATGAGAAAAATATTATTTATTAACTTTTTATTCCAAAATATTACTCATTATTTCTAAAACTCATAAAAGATATCAACTTGGAAATATAATTTATTTTTATAGAAGAATATAAATTCTTATAAATAAATAATAAAGAAATAATTCTTCCAATATTCTTATAATTAAGATACAAGAATATTCTTCATGTAATATCAATATAATAATTAATAATATTTAATTGTTTAACAACCCTCCTTTTATGAGAATTTTTACGATGGCTTACACTAGGGATATTGCGAGCTTTAAGATTACTGCTATACTTGTAGACTTGAAAGTACTTGTTCATATTTATCAACCATGCTTCATCCACTTCCTCCACTTCTCCGTCAAATGTAGGTGGTTTTCTCTTCCGAAACTCACCTTGCAGTTCCACTTTGTGTTTCTTAATTGCTTGTTGTTCCAACACATTACCTGACTCAACCACATTGTTGTTTATATTTTTATTACTTCTCTATGAATGACTTCTTTCCATTCTGTTAGTGGTTTGGTCTCCTTCTTGTCGTTCGTTTCCTTCTTGCATGTCTCTATCAGGACAGGGTTGTACCACCCCATAATTATATTTTTCAGAAAGGCTCTTGTGTATCCTTTCTTGCTCTTGCATTAAGCACTTATTGTCACTCCTGACTCGAACCATTTCTTCCTATATTTTATGTAATGTTTTTAGTAGAATACTAGTCTGGTGTTGTTGTTCCTCCAAAAGTCTACTAGTTTGCTGGTGTTGATCTACACTCAGTTGAATCCACATCTCAGGATTCATTTCTGATCATGGTTGGGGTGTAGGTTCCCATGTGTGCTGGGGTATTGACTGCATTGACCCCCTCCTCATATCGTCTCCTGCTATGCCTTTTCTTTGTTGTGTATCATTTACACATAATTTGTCATATTAGGTGACCCATAGGGTCACTGCATGTGAACGTTGCTCTGATACCATTTTTAACATTCATCCATATCCATAAAAAAAAAAAATTAACTTTTGTATTAACCACTATTTAAATTAGCCACATTATATTACCTTTTTACTTTTACCTATGCTATTAAACATTCCAAAATCACATATATAACAGTACAATACTAGGGATTTAAATAAAAATTTATATTATTGTTCACACATGCACTCATATCTTCTACAATCCTCATTCATCACTTCCATGTAAAGGTTCCAATTCACACTTCGCAAGTTTTCGAGGTGATAACCTGTCAAGATGTCTGGCATTGGATTTATTTGATTATCTATCATATCTCTTTATTAAAAATGGACCTTATATTAGATCGAGAAGGACCATGTATTCAGTGGAACCCTTTATGTATTTGGTTAAAAATTTCATTTCTTGGTTTAACTATAAATTATGGGAAATCTTCGCAATGGTGTTCGAACTTAATATCTCCATACAGCTGGCAAGCACTCAAACTGGAGAACAACTGTGATCTCCTTTCATCGTCAATTTGCATAGGTTTGGGATCCAAGGTCATAGTTGGTTTGAGGTTTTTTTATTAGGGAAATGAATTACCCTAACCCTAATTGTTTCCATTCATTTGTGGGTCTTCACCGTAGAGCTCTGCAACTATGCCTCAGCTTTCCACTGTCGACAGGCCTCCATCATGGCTCTCCTCAGTTCCATCCTAGGATTCATTGTAGACGGTGAGTAAGTTTACCCATTTTGTCCCATTCACCATAGTTCCTTGGTGTATTACTATTGGATGGTTTTTGCTTTCGGAGTTACTCAGTTTTGTTTCTTCCTCCACATAGTAAAAATATTTCTTACTAGTATCTATTTAAAGTTTCTCAGTTTCTTTATTTATTGTTTTCCTCTAAATGTCATTTTACTTTGTTGTGTCAATAATGGTGGTTCTAGCTCATCCTTCAGGGTTAATCACAATGATTTCTCTTTCGTGTCCTCATAAGAAGCTCACAGGTAAGCTATAAAAATTTGAAGCATGTGCGGAAGTTTTAACTTGCGTTTCATGCCACCATTCGAATGCAGAGTATTGACTCTTCTTTGTGGCCTAATTGCAGGTTAAACATTCAAAATACGTGAAGTAATTTTCATAGGTAAAGGTTACTCTCCTTTCGATATTTCATATGTTTTGCATATTTATTTGTTGACATGGTCTCATAATCAGTTACTAACAGGTTTCTTATATCTCCATCCTACATAGGTAATCTTCTTAGCTCGATGATGTGGTTGATTTCCTCTAGAATGCTTGTTACCAGTTCTTTTCTAACTCAGTCCCCCTACCCCACCAGGTATATTTCTCCGTCGTAGGGTTTTTCAAAGGTTCTTGGTTGCAGTGACCCCTACTTCAACCTCAAAGTTTGATTTTTTGATATAAGGCTTCATGCCACTATACTATTTTCATTTTACTCTTTATTTGAATATCTCAAGCTTTTCCCAGCTTGAGAATAACATGGACATTTATAACAGTTGAACCTGTAATTTTAATCCTATATAATTTATTTTCGGTCTTGTGGGAATTTATTTCTGTATCACCGAGATTTGTATATTTTATATTTTATTCTCTTGCTTCGGCTCTACCTCTTACTGGGTTAGGAAAACCTATCACATGTTATGGTTATTGATCCTGTCTTTCTCAAGAACGACAAAAATAGTTTGTTTTCCAACGTTCTTTCATATATATATATATATATATATACATAGATAATTTCCTTTCCATTATTCTATTTACATATATATTTAAATAATTCAAGAATGGTAATAACAATTGTTTTAGTTTTGAGGTTACATGTGTCTTTTCACACAGTTCTATTTATGTGATGATAGTCTCTGTACAATGTTCATTTGAGCCATTCTATTATCTGGATGTCGATGTATGAGTTTAGCATGTTCATTCGTTTTGTACAGTTAGATTCTTCTTTTCTTTTTGGTTATGGTTCTAAGTTTACTTTTACTTCAGTTTTAGATGAATCTCCAGACCATTCTATTCGTGTTTATCATAGATGCAGAGAATGACCAACTCAGAGCTAGGAGTTTCGACTTGGATGCTCTCCATTAATATTTATCTATTTTTAGTTGTTGAAAGAGTTAGTTTATAGCTTTATTTTCTATCTGTGTTTGCTTAATATAGACTTTATTTTATTTCCCACATACTCTGAATGTTTTTAAAGATTTTTTTATATTTCAAGTTTAATTAAAGAGAAAAACAAAGAGAGCTCTTCATTTCATAAATATAATATAGTAATAGCCAGAGACAAATAAAATACAACTAATTACTCAATCACAACCCAGAACTCAGTTTTCCAATAACTTGTTTTACTTATATTTCTTTCCAGATACTATTGATGTTGTCCTCCCTACCTTAAGAGAGGCAATTACATCCACATCTCTCCATCGTGCTCCACACCTGAGTTAAGTGACGTGACAAAGGTTCTGAAAGAGACTTCGGGACCCCAAGTCCAGTCTTCTATTCCAGTAATTTCACGAATCTGAGTAATTCCACTAGTCACCACCAGCTCAGGAATTATTCACTCTATTTCCTCTCCTCTACTCAGCTACCGAAAAGAACCCCTCTTCCTCACTGGGATGTACCTTTATCCTCAGAGGAAAGGGTAACTATCTGAACTATTTTTTTTTCAACCACTTCTTAGTTCTTGGAATACTTTTACCATCAGTCTTTTACTTTTCATGGAACTACTTTCCATAACTAAATTTTATTTAATCAAACAAAATTAATTTCTATTCATTAAGTAATATTTCTTAAGAAAGAAAGAAATGTTTTAGTTTCTTAACATAAAATAACATAACCATTAGTTGGCACTTAAGCCAGCTATCACAACTTCCCCCCTCAGAAGTAAACGTTGTCCTTGATGTTTCATTCTAGTTTAGCAAGAAGTTCTGGGTAAGCTTCCCGAAAAAATCCTTCATTTTCCCAGGTAGCCTCATCCGAGATGAAGTGCTTATAATACACTTTAAAATGGGTGATGGCCAGCCTCTGGAGCATGATTTCTCTCTTATCGATTATACATTGAGGCTCGACTAGAAACTCATCCTTAGTCTTGACCTATTGTCAGCAACTCTGAGTTAATTTCTCATAAATTTTACTATTTCAAGGTAGGATTTTTATTCATAACCTACGTGAATTATTTGCCAGTGGATTACATGCTTTGGGTCATGTACGTATCACTTTAGTAAGGATACATGAAACACATTATGCACTCGAATATGGCTGGGTGAGGCTAATCGGTACACCATAGGTCCCACCCTTTCCAATATTTGGGAAGCTCCATAGAACCTAGGAACCAAATTGGCATAGGAGGCCCACCTTAGTGTGCTTTTCTTTTGTTTAATCCCTACATACACATGATCGCCCACTTCAAATTCACGATAATTCCTTTTATTATTTGCATATATTTTCTTTCGATCTTGAGATGCCTTCAAATTTTTCCTGATCTGTCTTACTTCTGATTCCATCTCAGCTAACATTTTTGGTCCAAGCATCAACTTGCTTTCAAGGCTACTCCAATTAATGGGAGTACGAAATTGTTGTCTGTATAATGCTTTGAAAGGACTCATATTAAGATATTCTTGATAACCATTGTTGTACATAAACCCTACTAAGTGCAGATATTCTTCCCATCTTATTGGCTGAAACATTATATACATGCATAACATATCCTCCAAGTTCTGATTCACCCACTTAGTTTGTCCATCTGTTTGTGGATGGTAAGCTGTGTTGAAATTTATTTGGGTCCCCAAACTTGTAAATAAAATTTTCCAGAAAGTTGAACTAAACTTCACATCCCTGTCTGATATGGAAGTCTTTGGAATACCATGCAATCTAAATATTTCTCATAAATATGTCTGCTATTTACGATGTTTTATAAGTAGATTGTACTGGTATGAAATGTTCTGCCTTGCTTAAATCATAAACCACCAACATAATGGATTCATTGTGCTTCTTTGATTTTGGTAAACCAATAATAAATTCTAAAGATATAACCTCCCACTTCCACTTAGGTACCAGTATAGGCTTCATCAAACTGGCTGGATGTCGATGCACTACCTTCACGTTCTGGCACTCCAAACATTTGTTTAAATATTATGTAATATTTCTTCGCATACCTAGCCATAAATAGTTCTTTCTAATTACTGTTAGCATTTGATGATACTATGGGTGTCCTGAGTAGTTACTTTAATGGTATTCATTCAAGATCAGCTCCTTCAATTTCGTTAGATTTGGAACATATATCTTTTCCTTAAAGGTTAGTAACTAATCCTTGTTGAATCCATAATAAAAATATTTTTCTTGCGTTCTAGCCTCCTCTGCTTACTGCGAGATAATTGGTATTTAGGATTCTTCTCGGCTTCTATTTTTATTTGATCTAGAAACTTTCAATCAATATGGTTGTAGTACAATTCATAAACACCATGCAACTTTCTACTCAAAGAATCTTCCATGCTATTTTCCTTACGCTTCACATGCAGCATATCAATGTAAAACTTGCATAGGAAGGAATTCCATCTTGCCTGGAGAGAATTAAGATCAGCTTGCTTAAAGTAACTGGTTAGGCTACTATGGTTAGTTTCTTTTACAAATCTCTTTCCAAGAAAGTAGTGCCTCCATACTCAGAGTGCATACATTATCGTTGTTAGCTCTAGATCAGAAGCTAAGTATCATTGTTCATGCTCTTTTAATTTCTGCGATTCATAGCCAACTACTCTTCCCTCTTGCAACAAGATTTCCCCAATTCCTTCTTTACATGCATCCATACAAAATTCGAATTATTTATTGGGATCATGTACTCTGAACACTGGGGAATTAGTCAAAAAAAGACTTAAACTTTCAAAATTGTTTCAACACTCTTTAGTCCATTTAAATACTTTTCCCTTCCTTTGTAAGGAGATAATTGGAAAATAAATCTTTGAGAATCCTTCAATGAAACATCTATAATATTTGGCTAATCCCATAAAGGATAAAATATCTGCCACATTATGGGGTACCTGCCATTCCATATTTGTCTTAAATTTCTGTGGATCAACCACTATTCCCTCAGCAGAAATAAAATGGCCTAGGTACTGAATTTATTCCTTGAAGAAATCACATTTGCAGAACTTAGCATACAACTGATGTTTTCATAACATCTCCAGCACATTCCTTAAGTGCTCCTTGTTCTCTTCCACATTCTTTGAATAAATTAATGTATCCTCAATAAATATCAACACAAAAATGTCCAGAAAAGGTGAAATATACCATGCATCAGCCTCATAAATGTTGCTGGTGCATTAGTCAATCCAAATGGTAACACCACAAATTTGTAATGCCCGTACCTGGTATGGAAAGAAGTTTTTTAGATGTCTTCATATTTTATCTGGATCTGGTGGTATTATGATCTTAAGTCTATTTTTGATAATACAGTGGCCCCCTTCACCTGATCAAATAGATCATCAATCCACAGTAGTGGGAATTTATTTTTTATGGTAAACTTATTGAGCTGTTGATAGTCCATGCACACTTGCATGGTTCTTTCCTTCCTCTTTACAAAAAACATTGGTGCTCCCCAAGGGGACACACTTCGTCGAATACACCTCTTATCTAACAATTCCTGTAACTACAACTTCAGTTCGGTCAACTCTGGGACACTCATTCAGTAAGGTTCCCTTGAAATTGGTGATGCGCCTAGAATAAACTCAATATAAAAATGAATGTCCCTTCTTGGTAGAAAACGTGTTACATCCTTTGGAAAAATTTCCATAAACTCTTGTACTATACATATGTTTTTCATCATTGGAGTCTTTTCTTTGGATTAGTAAAACCCACTTGAATAGTGTATATCTGACATCCCTTCCTCAGACACTTACTCGTTTGAGAGCTTGTAATAGAACGCAGCTGTAGGGGTTTATTTATTCCTTGCATCTCCTTACAAGTTACATCTTGCATTATATAATATATAATATTTTATTTACAATCCACTAATGTCCAGTGTTTCTCCAAACAATCCATGCCCAGTAGCACATAGTAGGATCCCAAAGGTAATATATTAAGATCCATAGTTATCTCTTGTTCATTAATTTCCAGTGTACAGTTTGGTATTTTGGCATAAAAGTTTCTCTTTGCTCCAGTGGCTAGCTGTACCACCATCGATTTTTGAATTTTTGACTTTGTAATTTACATATTTCTACTAATTTGGGATTTACATAGCTTAAACTTGCACCCGGGTCAACCAAAATAGAAACAGGTTACGAGAGTAGCTTAGCTTCCAACTCTATCATTGTTGGTTGGTAATATGCGTTGTTATCACTCATTAAGTTATGAAACATTTCTTGATTGGGGCATGTAGGTCAGTCAGCAAATAGATAAGGTCTCCTAAGCCATTTCAAGGTGGCATAAGAATTTTTTTCATTTTTAAGCCTATCCTAATTTTTGTGATCACCTTCATTTATGCCATTTCAGTCAAATCAATCCCATATCATGTTAGTTTTTATTCCCCATGCATTAAAACTCAAAAGGATGCATTTGTTAGTTTTTCAAATTTTTGTAGCATTTTACACAAAAAATAGCAGATTTCGCTACGAAACTTCCTAATAGAGTTTTATGAGGTGTCATTTTATCATTATGTAGTTAAAGGTGGAGGTAATTTAAGGTTCTTATGGTAAATTTAAATGTACATACCCGTGCTTGATGTCGTCATTACCTTTTTTTCCTGAATGTGTTATGATTGAAGCTTCAGCTGTCACTTAAAATATTAAACCTCACCTCAATTAGCCTTCTATCATATTCTGCTTTATACTTCCATATGAGTTGATCCCTAGAGAGATACTTCATCGAGCCAAGAAGGTGGGTGGCAAGTTTGAATTTTGCAGGTGTCATCAGCAAGCGAGGCAGTGATGACTATAAAGCATTCATGGATGCAAGAAGGAAAACAATTAAGGGGGCCATTGTCTTAGATTTGAGCCCACGGATATGAATTTACTCAGTGAAGTCCCTACTACCATGGATTTTTTTAGAAGGACTGGCTACTTTCAACTCTACCAGAGGTTGCAGCGCTTTCATTTATAGGTTTCAAAATATTTTTCCACCAGCTTCACAAGAACAACATCAATGGTTTGAATTCTGAACCTTACACGGACACTATAGAGCATCTCATCAGCTACAAAAATCCCTATATGTGGTGAAAAATGGTTTAAAGGTATCAAATTCACAATACAGGATTTCAAAAAGTTCATAAATCAAGAACGCAGTGAAGCTGATTTGACAATGCTATCCCTGGGAGTTTCATGAATGAGAATTGTGTTAATTTGTTGATGGTAGCTCAAATGTATTTTAATTCTGAAGGAAGATTTCACATGGTCTACTCATATCATGTCAGACTTATTCTGCATTTTGTGGGTAAGAGGTCACTTGATTTACCTTTTTATTTATTCATAAGTTTAGGGAAAATGTCAGATAAGGTTCAAATAAAGATAGAAGGAATTAAGACATCTCATTCTCATCATGGTCTAATAAAGTTGTTAGTGTTAGAAGAGTTAAAAATATTAGACAGAGACTATACTTCTTTTTTGTTCATGAGTGGTTATGAAATTGATGTGGTTACTCCAAAGAAAGCTTCCAAATCTAGAACTACTTCATCACCAGTTGTGGTAGAATAAGTTCAAGAAGAATATAGATCACCTCCTGTAGAGATAGTGGACATGAGATCAGAGCCTTTGCAAGAGAGTGGCATACCTCAAGCAACACATGTAAAACAGAAGCATACCATCAGCAAAAAGGTAGCAAGAGAGTCACTAGAAGCCAGATATTAGCTAAAGGAAATTTGGAGGATATATTGCATGTAATTGACATTGAAGAGTCACCCATTGTGGAACCTAAATACATTGAAGATGGAGGAAGAAAGCTGAAGAAAGGTAAGACTGCTAAAAAACTAGATTTTGTAGGTGATGATGTTGGTTTTATATTTCAACCAAGGAAGCCAATGACCGGACACACAAAGAAGGTCATGGAAAGAAAAGACACTGAGAAAATCAATGAAGCTTCCTAGACACCAAGCATCATAGATTTTTCTTCACCAACAAAGGAGGAATTAGTTATCAAGAAAAGAAAGGGGAAAGAGGAAATAAATGAAAAATCATAAATAGAAACCCTCAAAGAAAAGTTGAAGGAAAAAGGTAAAGAGATATCAGTTTTAAATCAAGAAACAAAGAAGCACAGAGATGAGAAGGTTCAATTTGAACAGATGAGGAAAATATGGGAGGAGCAAGTCACAAGTATTTCAAAAACTTTAGACAATAATGAAAGATTACTGAAATGGACCCAACCATTAAAAGGTGAGGTTAAAGATGTGAGGAGGATGAAATTTAACTTACAATCAGAAAATAGAGCATTAAAATACCAAGTAGAAGATCTTCAGCAATATCTGGATTTAATTTGAGAAGAGTTAAAAGGAGAGGGCTGAAAATGAGAGTGGTAGAAGAGCCCATCAACCAATTGATTGTAAATGAAAATGAAACACCATAGGAGTAAAAAATTAAGTTGGAATATGTTTTATGAGGTTCATCACTGAAAAAGAACCTAAAATTTACCTCTGGATATCAATTTTTGAAGACAATCTCGAACTCATAAAATTATGGTTTTTTGTACAGTTTCATGGTGCGCATCAAGCTTGAGGCTAGAAAAATGCTACGAAAATTTTTGTAGGTGCTTTTTTGCCTTGGAATCTGATTTTATCAAGTATTGTTGAGGGAGATTGTTTTTTTACACAGTGTTTTATCATAGTGAAGATGTTTTAACAACAAAGGTGCCAATAAAATAGGTAGAAAAGCATGTTTTCACATGCTACAAATACTCACTATGAAACTGCCTAAACAACCCTATTTCGTAGCGAGGAGATTTTTGAAGAGTTTTTCATCATTACAAAAACACATTATCTAGTTGGAGACCTCTAGCATTTCAATAGACCATATCAGTAGAGATTCATGGCTCCAAAGGACTGCCACACAACTAGCTCATCAATCAAAACAATGCTTAAAGTGAAGGTCATCCATCCCTAAAAATTAGGATTATGTTCCACAGATCTAGGGGTGTTTTGAAAATGTATAGTGACGAATTATCCCTCGAACATGTGATATCAAATATGTAATTTCTTCGTTTTTAGGAGAACCAAATGTAATAAATAGGAGATACAATCTTATTATGATTTTGATTTCTTAAAGGATAGCTATCCATTTTCTGTTTCAAGTTACTAGTTTCAGTTATGATAGGTGTCAAAGTAGAATTAGAAGATCTAGTCAACTGGGCAGATCATCTACATTGTAAAGAATGTCTATTTATAGACAAAACATCGAAGAGAAAAGGGTTGGAGAATATTATACCAAATTGTTGCTTGTATTTTTTTGTCCATTATCAATAATATACAGTGACATTCTACTTCCACATCTGAGATTCTCATGAGGTTTTTAAATGTGTTATTTCTTTGTATCTTTATGTCTAGTTACTTGTAGTGGATTCTATCTTTAATTACTTATAACTCATAATACTATGGTCTCACTTCCTTTAGGGGTGAAATCACTGTGTTTTCCTTATATTGTGTGTGTGAATTATCTTGATTAAGGACCTCTATTTGCCTCAGCGTCCATGTGAAGAAAGGTTATCTTTAAGAGTGTTAATGTTGACTCCATAACACAATGGAGGAAGATTTCATTTTTCAACGTGCAATCATACAAAACCAAGTCACAATTCATAGAGTTATCCATCTAGTATTATCTTTATTGAAAATCCTAAATCCCCTTTGAGAGAGCCCTCTCAAACTGAAGAGGTCAATATTCAGTTAGAAGTGGTTTTAAAAAGTTACATTGAGTTGATTGATGAGCAGTTAATGAAGATAAATTTGGCGATAACATGCCTGATGATATTCCAATGCTGCATTAATTCTGGGTATATTTCTAGCTACATCTCCCACTGTAGAAGCTTCTTGTAGATTATCAATAGTTTTGCTCCTCCCACGTTGTGAATAGTTCCTATAATAGTGAGCCTCGCCACACCCCCAACACTGTAGGGGTCGTTTCTGGTTTTTCCCTTGCTCTGGCTTACTGGAAGGCTATGTGGGCTTATCCTACGCAGGCCACAGGGTTCTTTGATGGTTCTTTCCAAACTGTTTACTTACTGAACTCCTTGCAACATTCTTAAAATTATTGGTTCCACTTTTTTTGAAATTTGAGCTTCTTTTATGCTCTTTTCTTGATTGCCAATTTTTACCTAGTTCTCATTTTTCCTTAGATTTCTAGTAACAAATTCTTGCCTTTTGAATTACATTGTCCATGGTCCTTGGATTCACAAACTCAATTCATTCATTCATGTGAGATGGTAAACTAATTAGGAACCATTGAACCTTAGCCTTTTCGTCCCTTAGATAAGGAATGTAGTGGAGTAATGAAGTGAACTTAGTTATGTATTCATCCATCGTCATTTGACCCAATTTTAAATCGTGAAATTCTTTGGAATTTTTGTCATAGAAACATTCATTTATGTACATATCTTTAAAATATTGTTGGAATGTATCCCAAGTCACGTCTTGATCTTCTATGGTGTGGACATTTTTAACCTCCTACCACCATAGTGTGGCCTTTGCCCTCAACTGATAGATGGTTAATTTGGCTTTAAGATTGTTGTTGTACTCGTAGACTTGAAATTACTTGTTCATATTTATCAGCCATACTTCAGCCACTTCCTCCGCTCCTCCATAAAATGTAAATGGTTTAATCTTCTAGAACTCACCTTGCAGTTCCACTTTCTGTTTCTTAATCTCTTGCTATTCCGACACATTACCTTTACTTAGCCTCATTGTAACTTCTATTTTTATTACTTCGCTATGAATGATTTCTTTCCATTTTGTCAGTGGTTGGGTCCCTTGCATAGCATTTTTTTCTTTCCTACATGTCTCTATCAGGACTAGGTTGTACCGCCCCCTAATTATGTTTGTTATATAGGAACTTGAGTATCCTTTGTTGCTCTTTCATTAAACACTCGTTGTCACTCCTGACCCGTACCATTTATTCGTATAGCTTTTGCATTGTGTTTAGCAGAATACTAGTCTGTTGTTGTTGTTCCTCCAGCAGCCTACCTATCTGTTGGTGCTGATCTACACTCAGCTGAATCCACATCTCAGGATTCATTTCTGATCGTGGCTGGGTTGTAGGTTCCCCTGTGTGCTAGGGTATTGGTTGCGTTGACCCCCACCTCATATCACTTCTTGCTATTTTTTTTCTTTTTTTGTGAATAATTTACACAGAGGTTGTCATATTAGGTGACCCCTATGGTCCCATCGTGCGAACACTACTCTTATACCACTTGTAACATCCCTCCATATTAAAAAAAAAAAAAAATTGTATTAACCACTATTTAAATTAGCCACATTCTATTACCGTTCTACTCTTACCTATACTATGAAACATTCCAAATTCACATATATAGTTGTACAATACTAGATATTTAAATCAAAATGTATATTATTGTTCACACATGCGCTCATATATTCTACAGTTCTCATTCATCACTACAATGTAAAGGTTCCAATTCACAATTCACTATTTTTCGAGGTGATAACTTGTTAGCATGTGTGGCATCAGATTTCATCGATTTTTTGTCCTATCTCTTTATTAAAAAGGGACCTTATGTTAAATTCACAAGGACTATGTATTCATTGGTTCCCTTTATGTATTTGGTTAAAAATTTCATTTTTTGGTTTAACTATAAACTATGGGAAATCTCTATAATGGTGTTCGAACTTAATATCTCCATACAGCTGGCAAGCACTCAAACTAGAGAACAACTATAATCTCCTTTCGTCGTTGATTTTCATAGGTTCGGGAACCACAATCATAGCTCATTTGAGGATTTTCAATTAGGGTAATGAATTACCTTAACTCTAATCATTTCCATTAATTCTTGGGTCTCCACTACAGAGCTTTGAAACTATGCCTCGGCTTACCACTACCAAAAGGCCTTTATCACTGCTCTCCTCGGTTCCGTCCCGATATTCATTGTAGATGGTGAGTAAATTTACCCAGTTTGTCCCATTCACCATAATTCTTGGTGTTTTACTGTTGGATGGTTTTTGTTTCCGAAGTTACTCAGTTATGGTTCTTCCACTGCATAGTATACATATTTCTTCCTAGTATCTATTTAAAGTTTCTCAATTTATTTATTCATTGTTCCTCTAAATGTCATTTTACTTTGCTGTGTCAGTAATGGTGGTTCTAGCTTATCCTTCTAGGTTAAGCACAATGAATTCCTTGCCACATCCTCATAATAAGCTTCCAGGTAAGTTGTGAATATTTGAAGCATGTGCAAAATTTTTAACTTCTGTTTCATGCCACCATCCGAATGCAAAGTATTGACTCTTCTTCGTGGCCTACTTGCAAGTTAAACCATCGAACTCCCTGGTGTAATTTTTATAAGTAAAGGTTACTCTCCTTTCGATCTTTCTTATGCTCTGAATATTTATTTGTTGACATGGTCTCATACTCAGTTACTGACGGGTTTCTCATCTCACGTCCATTGACATGTAACCTCCTTAGCCCAACACTATGGTTGATTTCCTCTAGAATTCTCGTTACCAGTTCTTTTCTGACTCAGTCTACCTACCCCCACGAGGTATCTTTCTCTGCCATAGGGTTTGTTAAAGGTTCCTGGTTGCAGTGATCCCTACTTCAACCTTTAAGTTCAAATTTTTTATATAAGGCTTCACGCCACTATACTGTTTTCATTTTACTCTTTATTTGAATATCTCAGGCTTTGCACAGCTTCTGAATACTGTGGAGATTTATAACAGTTGAATCTGCAATTTTAATCCTATATAATTTATTTTCGGTCTTCTGGGCATTTAGTGTTGTATCATCGTGATTTGTATATTTTATATTTTATTCTCTTGATTTGGCTCTACCTCTTACTGGGTGAGGCGAACCTATTGCATGTTATGGTTATTGCTCTTGTCTTTCTCAAGAATGGCAAACATAGTTTCTTTTCCAGTAATCTATTACATCTACATTTATGAAATTTCAAGAATAGTGCTACTGTTTCCGTTCCATTATTCTACTTACATATAATTTTATGAAAATTCAAGAGTAGTATTACAGTTTCCTTTCCATTATTACATTTACATATATATTTAAACTATTCATTGATGGTAATAATGATTATTTCAGTTTTGAGGTTACATGTGTATTTTTGCACATTTCTATTTCTATTCTAAAAATCTCTATACAATGCTCATTTCAGGCATTTTGTTATCTAGATTTTGATGTATGAGTTTAGCATTTTCACCCGTTGTCTATAGTTGGATTCATGTTTTCCTACTGGTTATGGATCTTAGTTTACTTTTCCTTCAGTTTTGGATGAATGTCCTAACCATTCTATCTATGTTTATCATAGATGAAGAGAATAACCAACTTGGAGCTAGTAGTTTTGACTCGGAAGCTCTACGTTAACAACTCTCTATTGTTAGTTGCTGAAAGAGTTAATTTTATAGCTTTATTTTCTATCTGTGATTTCTTAAGCTAAACATGCTTTTGCTTCGCACATACTCTGGATGTTTTTTAAGATTTGTCTAGCTTTCTTGTTTACTTAAAGAGACAAACACAAAGGGTTCCTCATTTCATAAATATAATATAGTAACAGATGTAGAAAATAAAATACAGCTAATTACTCAATCACAACCGAAAACTTAGTTTTCCAATAACTTGTTTTACTTATATATCTTTCCAGATACTGCTCATGTTATCCTCCCTACCTTGATAGAGGCAATTACGTCCTTATCTCTCCCCCGTGCTCCACACCTTAGTTAAGTGATTTGACAAAGGTTCTGGGAGAGACATCGAGACCTCAAGTCTGGTATTTTATTCCAGGAATTTTAGGAATCTGAGTAATTCTACAGGTCACCACCAGCTCAGGAATTCTTCACTCTATTTCCTCTCCTCTCCTCGGCTACCAAACAGAACCCTTCTTCCTCACTGGGATGTACCTTTATCCTCAGAGGAAAAGGTAACTCTCTAAACTGTTTTCTGTTCAACCACTTCTCAGTTCTTGGAATACTTTTACCATCTGTCTTTTACCTTTTATGTAACCACTTTCCATAACTAAATTTTATTTAATCAAACAAAATTAATTTATGTTCATCAAGTAATATTTATCAAGAAAGAAAGAAATGTTTTAGTTTCTTAACATAAAATAGCATAACCATTAATTGGCACTTAACCTAGCTGTCACAATATATAGATTTACCTTTCTCAATAATATGTAATGCATTTTCTAGGATTAGCTCCCTTGGAATTCTCTAGTTCAATAGTTCCACTCCAAAGGCATTTCTCAATGGACTTTTTCTTACGCTCATTATGTATTCGAATCACAGAATAAGAGTTTGCCATGCATGGTTATGAGTCTGACTCCAAATAAGAGGTTGCCATGCATGGTTATGAGTCTGACTCCAAATAATGTGTGTGTGAAGCACCAACCATGTATTTGAATTTGCTACATAATCGATAGTCTGCATTACTTTTTTTTTCCCTTTGTTTTTGTCTTTTCTAATATCATGAAGCACATCATTTTTTTTTTCCGCGTCAAACATCCATCACAAGGGAAAGGAGACATTCTATTCAAGAAATAGATCCAACATTACGTTTCATTCTCGAAAAGAATGTTTAAGAAATACATCCAACATTATGTTTCATTAATCTTTATTTGTACTTTGTTAACAATGATCTTGTAAAGTGTTATTATTAGTTCTCGGGAAAATATAAATGTTAACACTGCAACAATCTGTTTCATTAATGTTTGTTTGTTCTTTGTTATTAAAAGTGAGACTCCCCGATGTAGAAAGACCTTAAGCCTTCAACTTGTGAATATATAAGTCTCAAGGGATTGTATCATATATACCATAGAAACTCCTGAATTACAATGTACTTTAAGCTTATTTTTTTCATATGAATTTAACACGTATTCATCTATTTGTATTGAGATCATTTTATTAAAATTGTGACATTATAATTTGATTGTTATTTTTCGTCATATAGTTTATAAATTATTATTATCTTTAATAATATGATTTTGTGTTTTATTAATGCTTTTAATAATGTATATTTCAAAAAAAAAATCGGGCACTTAATATTTTTAATAATGTGTTTTTCAAATATTTTTATTAGCCGGAAGATGAAAGTAAACATACATGAATATTAAATTGTGACACTATAATTTGATTTTTATATTTGATTGTATAGTATCTATATTGTTATCATTTTTCATAATATGATTTTGTGTTTTTTTAATGTTTTTAATACTATGTTTTTCAAATATTTTTATTAGTTGGAAAATGAAAGTAGGCATGAATATTTAAAATTTTAATTTATTTTTTATAATATTAAAAATATTTTATAATATTTAGTTTCACTTAAACTTAAAGACGGTTAAATTATTAAATACTATCCAAATTTTTTTAACTGGGCTTTTTCTTGAATATGTAATGTATTACTAAATACTATGGGGAATTTTCTAATTGGGCCTCTTAGTGAATTTGTAATGCATTTTGTAAGTTTTGATGCCTTGTTCTTTGCCATGAAAATATAATGCATTTTCTAAGTTTGGCTCCATTGGCTTCCTCTAGTTCAATAGGGCCACCTCAAAGTCATTTTTTTAATATTTAGTTTCACTAAAACTAATTTTTATAATATTTAGTTTCACTTAAATCTATAGATGGTGAAACTACTAAATACCCTGCAGGGATTTTATAACATTGGCTCCTTTGGGCTTAGCCCATAATATCTAGTGCATTTTCTAAGTTTGGCTCGGTTGGGCTTCTCTAGTTCAAAATTTCCACTCCAAATGCATTTCTAAATTAGATTTTTCTTATTCGAATTGCAGAATAAGAGGTTGCATTGCATGGTTATCACTACAAAGAATGTGTGAGGCATTAGTCATGGATTTTAATTTGTTGCATAATGGTTGGAATGTAGTGAAAATGTTTGTAGTTAAATTGTGATATGTTCTTTAAAATGTTTTTTTTTTTAGTACATATATGGATTCATCACCCTAAAAAACGTTATGGATCCTTGTGATTCTAACATATCACTATAGGATTTTTTTGCAAATTTTACTAGAAACATTTCTAGAAAATCTTCAAAATATATAACACATAGATTATCATATGATTATTGTATTTTTAGAATCCAACCAAAATATTTTTCGATATATATATATATAGATATAGATATAGATATAGATATAGATTTCAACACCTACAAAGTCGTGAGATTATGAAGAGTTAATAACTCAAACTTGTGATTCCAATAATTTGATAATCTATTTTTTCCTAACTAGTTCATAGACCCCCAAAATCTAAGTCCATGAAATATTTCTATCAAAAAGATCAACCCAAATATTTTATATTACACTTTCGAGTACCTCATCACTTCTGATAACAATAATTATTATAATTATTCAATTTCAAAATCAAAATTAAATATTATTATTTAGGTTATGAGTATTATTTAATAATAGTCAATTAATTTTAAATCTAAAATAATATGATTAGTGGCATAACTATATATACTTTTTTTTTTTAATAATCATATATATAAACCTTATATGTTTCTTAACAATCAAATCTACTTATGCATCTGTTAATTGATTCAATGATATTAATAATCCTTTAAGAGACAATTATTTTATGTGTGAATCTACAACATATAAGTGACCCAAAAAGGTGTTGTCTAATTATTAGAAGATTTGGAGGTTTTGGTTAGAACCTAGTAAAAACATTTTTGTTTAAATTGTGAACTTTTGTTGTTTAAAATGAATTTTTTATTTTATATATATATATATATATATATATATATATATATATATATATATATATATATATATATATATATATATATATATATATATATATAGAGAAGAAGAGGAATATCGTCCCTAGTAGTCTTTGGAATGTGAAAATTTAACATCTGCTAATTGAGTCAAATGCTCCAAAACAATGCCAAAAAAATATTCAAAACAATTAGACTACAACATCAAAAAGAATTTTTTTTAATATATATATATATATATATATATATACATATATATATATATATATATATATATATATATATATATATAAACCCGTAAAATCCCTAGTGATCTTTAAACGTGGAAAGTTAACAACTAAAACTGCCATTCCAACTAATTATTGAGTCAAATGCTACCAAACAATGTAAAGCAACAAAAATATTCAAAACATGTAGACTACAACATCAAAAAGGAATTGTTTATATATATATATATATATATATATATATATATATATATATATATATATATATATATATATATATATATATATATATATATATATATATATATATATATATATATATATATATATATATATGGATTTAGTACGGGCAAAAATCACGGGGCGGGTTCTTTGTAAGGTGAAAAGTCAAGAACTAAAACTCGTCATTCGAACTAATCATTAAGTCAAATGATACCAAAGAATGTGCCAAGAAAATATTCAAAACAAGTAGACTACAACATAAAAAATGAATTGTCTAATTAGTATACTTTTGAATTTTTTGGCTATATTTGTCACCCTAAAAGACAGTATGGGCCCTTTCCAACAAAGCAGTGACATTTATTTTGCAAATTTAACAAGGAAATATGGCCCAAAAAAAATTCAAATCATATAACATGTATAGTACCATATGCAAAAAGGAATTTTCTAATTATAATATGTTTTTTGGGTGGGATCCAATGAAAACATTTTTGGTTAAATTATATAATTATAATTATATATATATATATATATATATATATATATATATATATATACAAAAAGGAATTTTCTAATTATAATATGTTTTTTGGGTGGGATCCAATGAAAACATTTTTGGTTAAATTATATAATTATAATTATATATATATATATATATATATATATATATATATATATGAAAATTTTAAGGATGAAAAATTATCAAAAATTTTAAAAACCTTTTTTTTATCTCTAATGTGAAAAATATAAAATGCTTGAAGTGGTTTTCATAAAAATAGTTAAATCTGTAATGATTTTATTTAGTATCTATAAAAATAATGGAAATTAGAATAGCTCACCTACAAATATTACTCAAACGTGTGATTCAAACATTATTTTTTTCTATGCGATCATGTGATTAGTACGAGTGTATATTTCCATAGAATATTTATATTTGTACCATGTAAGGAACCTATATTTCTATTTATACCAAGTAGAGAACCTCACCTGGAAAGTGTTGAGGGAATTGAACCTATATCTTCTTAATAAGAAATGTACTTTCACCATTAGAACTTGAGTATTTGAACTAACTCTAAGAATTAAGAATATGAAAATCTATTTTATATAAATTATATTTATTATGTATATAATTAATAAATGTAAATTATTAATTGAGATAAAATATATTTGTTATAAATAATTTAAGATATATAAAATTCAAACACAACTAATTTAAAAGAATAAATATTAACCATTTTTAATTATATATAGTGTTGTTTAAGATGGAGTTTATATATATATATATATATATATATATATATATATATATATATATATATTAATGTATGTATGTATGTGATTTTTTTAGTTCAAATGACGAGTGAAACCATTAAATAATGGACTAAATTTTAACTATAAATTTTAATATTTAAAAAAATTAAGTATGGAATTTGATCCCTTACCATGTGTTATTTTTTTTCTTTTAATATTTTTTTCATTTAATTTAATAAACTAAATTTTAAGTATCATTTTTTATATTTAAATGAAATACATATTAATAAATTTCATCATTCTTGTTTTGTACAGTCTAGTTTAAAATGAATTCAATTTAAAAAAAAATAAAAATATACATGTATAATTGAATAATTTTTTTTTTTTTTATTTAAACTGGAGTAGATTTATTTTTTAATAATTTTTATTTAATTTAGTTTTGTATCATTAAAAAAAATTAACATATTATAAATATTTTTTAAATTAAAATTAGTGAAGTTATATTTTTTCTTAATACTAATAATAATAATAATTTAATTTTAAAATCAAAACTAGATATTTCTATAAAGGTTAGGAGTATTATTAAATAATAATAAATTAAATTTAAATTTAAATTAACATATTATAAATATTTTGTAAATTAAAATTTGTGAAGTTGTATTTTTTCTTAATAATAATTTAATTTTAAAATCAAAACTAAATATTTTTATAAATGTTACAAGTATTATTAAACAATAATAAATTAATTTATAATTTATAATATTTTGATTAGTTACATAAGTATATTGTAATACCTATATTTTATTTCCTTAAATGAAATTTCAAATTAGACAATGGATTTTCTTTTAAAATTAAATAGGATTAATAAGTATGTTAATCAAGTTATGAACAAGAGTTATTTTGTTTGAATAAAAGGTTTAACTATGGTATGTTTCCATAAACTCATGGTAAAAGTTTTCCAATATTCCAGAGTAGTTGGATTAAGCATTTATTGGCAATTACCTTTCCTATTAGGATAAAAGGAAAATCCTAGATAAGGAAAGGTGTTTTTTTCCAAAGAAGAGAAACAACTATAGAGCTAAAAGGTGAGAGTGTCCACACCTGGTAGAAACTAGTGTAACTCTGCCACCTAACATTGGAGGAGAGACTGGACAAGGGTCTTGAAGTCTATCTCCTGGAGAACTGCTATGCAATTGTACTCTGGTGAGAATCACGAGGGGAGCTAAGGACGTCATTTCCTCTCTCATGGTTGGGATGATTCCATCATCCTTACTTATGTGAGACAAGTATATAAGACTAGAATGAAATGGAAAAATGATTTCTCACAAATTATGTATAATTATGTTAATATCTATAAATAGTTTTATGTGAAATGTGGAAACTTGATTATAGGAAATAGACAGGGATAAATACTTAGATTTCTGAATGTTGTATAAACAATTTTTCCTGGAATAGTTCTCTTATGAGATAAGTCTTGTAGAAGGGTGAAAGACTGAATATTTAAGGATATCTAGTAGTACAGTAGTGGAAATACTATAGAAAACAAATGACAAGATGGGAGGTTAGTCCATTCAAGGAGGAACTTCCCCAAACGATATAGTCTGTCCTATAAATAAGAAAAAAATAAAATACACAGACTGAGGGTTGGGTATCAACCCTCTTGAAGTGGTCCAATCACCTATTTAGTTCCTCCTACTATGGAAAATTATTAGTGAAGCAAAAAACAGGAAAAGAAACTGAATAGGAATAGAAAATTGTATAACTATTTTCTAGAATTGATTAATTGCAAATACAGTAAAAATATATTCATTAAATAAGAGAACATAAAGCATCTAGCATTGAAAGCAAGAGATGGATAAAAAATACAGTTACAACAGTAACCCTCATTGGGGGAGAAAAATATTGCTATGAATATACACATAAAACAATGTGCAATAACTTCAAAACAAAGGCAAGCTCAGCGAGAAATTCTCCAACAAAGAACAATAATGAATTTTAAAGAAAAATACTTACGAAATTAAGAGTATTTCACGGACATTATCAGTGTTGCGAATTAAGAGTCAGCTAAGCCGAACCCACATGACTAATTACAAACCGTATACCAAATAAAATTACCAAAATTATAATCGCACAAATTTCATAACCTAATCCGCCTAAAATTTCTGTATTTCACAAATATTTTCAACTTAACAGTGAATTTACATTATTGTGGAAAATTGGAAAAAGAGAAGGAACAGAGGGGTTGACCCAAAACCTATAATAAATGAAATACCATTACAATAAAAAGTGTTAACAGAGTTACTAATAAGTGACTAGCACATGGCTCAAAAAAAAAGAAGAAGAATAATACCAAATTGTTCAATGTATACGTTAAACCCTCGAAGGGTTGTGCTATAGAACTGGAACCGAAAGCTAGAGCTTCAACCTCATGTCAATAAACTTGAAACATTTATGTTCGAAAACCCTTAAGAGAATTCATGTAAGGAAATAAGAAACCTAGCTACCCGGAATGGCTTGAGAGTATCTGTAGCGAGAACGAAGGGCATTAGACTAGGAGAGAAATCGCAAGGAAGAAACACTGAGGTTATATTGGGCTTGAGAGTTACCTACAGGATGAGAAGAATACAATGTTATCTCTAAAAAATGTAATGAATTAAACTTAAAACTGAGAATGAAAAACCAAAAACCGCGAAACAAGAGATTTCTTACCTTATTTGGTTTAAGAAGGTGAGATATGCATACCTGTTAATGGAAGTTTAATTAGAAAGAGGAAAAATTGTGAAATTTACTCATTTAATTAGAGAAAATATTAGTTGAAGACACCTAACCCAAGCATTATTTTCTCACCTGCTTCGGCCGATTAGGCTATGTTTCCATTGACAGAGTCCAATCCCGTAAGATCCTCGTGTAATAAGTGCAATTCAGTGAATGCATAGCTCTGTAGCATAACACAATCATTATAGATAAGCAAACTACGAAGAGGGGCTGTAAATTCACCCTTTTTACCAACAAAACCATTACAAGCAGACATGTAAGTGAAATATAACTCTAGGAGAAAACCATGATAAGAATTAAGTCATTGTCATCTTACCAGGTTAGGCAGTATGCCAAGAAAAAAAATGCCCTGTGTAGGAGTTGCAGAGAAGGGGCTACTAGCAATGGCCCTAAATGAAAGATCAGTTAGGGTTCGATGGATAGGGAAATACCCTAACGGACCTGGAACTCATTACAAAAGATACAAAAATATAACATAACAATCTGCAGATAATAATGCTACCAGGGTATAAGGTTCTACAACTTTAGTATAATGGTTTTTATGTTGGAAAATAATTTCCGCAAGTCTGCTGACATAATTATGAATACATTATGTAATATATCAATTTTGAACCTAAGGCTAAGAGCATGCCTCAAACAATATCGCCTTACGCCTATGTGTGAATATACATTAGTCCAAGCATTGTTTCGATTGTGAATAAAGTGTAATGTTAGAAACTTTATTTGATAAGTTATATGGTAATGTTATAACTAGCAATAAAGATTAATATGATATTATCTTAATAGTTGCTACAACATGTATTTATAACCTAATGAATATGTATAAGCATATATGATTGCGTTACGATGTATGATA
The DNA here is from genome assembly GCA_034641835.2 of Pinus albicaulis. Lineage (NCBI taxonomy): Eukaryota > Viridiplantae > Streptophyta > Pinopsida > Pinales > Pinaceae > Pinus > Pinus albicaulis. The sequence continues at coordinate 908,937,231 of CM076576.1, read as the reverse complement.
TGTTTGGTTTCATTTAGAGTATTAATTAGGAATTAATGCTAGAAGTAAAAAAAAATTATGAAGGGTAAATATTTTATGGTAGGATGTTACATGTGATGTCAGAGCAGCGTTCAAATGCGGGGACAGAGAAGGGTCACCTGCATAACATTTGGTATGTGTAAAAATGTACAAATAATTAGGAAGAAGGGGCTAACAGAGTGCAATGGGGAGGGTTTATGTACATCAAGCTCCTAGGACTACAGGGGAAAGTCACCCCCAGCCTAACCAAAAAATGAATTGAAAAATGTGGGTATTTTTTAGTGTAGACCAACATCAAAAAAAAAGTAGATAGCTTGAAGAAAAAAAATGGAAAACCAGTAGACTTCTAGATACTATGGAATAGCTACAAGAATAAATGGTTTGAGTATGAAGTGATAATGAGAGTTTGATGCAGGAATAGGAGAGGATCCTCAAAACTATCTTAGATAAAAAGAATAAAGGGACAACTCAACCAATCCCACAAAGAGACACCCGAGAAGAAGGTGAGAAATGATAGTAAAAAAAAGATAATTTGGAACGGATCCAAAGTGAGGGAGGTAATAAAAATAGGTCTTATAGTGAAGAAGAGTTGGGAAATGTCTTAGACTAGAAAGAGATGAGAAAGGAGAAAGTGGAGTTGCAAGGTGAATTCTGAAAAAGTATACCTCCCACATTTGATGGAGAAGCTGAAGAAGTAGCAGAATCATGGATAATTAACATGAATAAATATTTTCAAGTCTACAAATACAACAAACTGAAGGCTCGCCTAGCCATTTACCAACTGCGGGAAAAAGCCACATTATGGTGGGAGGAAGTTAAAAATGTGCATGGAATTGAGGACCAGAATGTGACTTGGGACGAATTCCAGTAATAATTTAAAGAAAAATATCTAACAGAGCACTTTTACAATGAAAAATATCAATAATTTCATGACTTGAAACTCGGACAACTATCTATGAATGAGTTTGTAACTAAATTTACATACTTATTGAGATATGTGCCATATCTGAGGGATGCAAAGGTGAAAGTACAATGATTCCTCAATAGCCTACCTGCTCATATGAAGGAGAGATTCGAATTTTTGAATCCAAAGACCATGGATGAAGTGATTCTAAAAGCACATATGTGTTATCAATAGTCCAAAAGGAGAAGTTGGAAGGAGTTGGCTGCCCAAGAAAGGGCATAAAAGTAACTCAAACTTTAAAGGTAGAAGATCTAGAAATTTTAGGTATGTTGCCAGAAATATAACAAACAGACAGCAGGGAAGAAACCAACAGAGAACCAGGTCACCAACATAGGAATGACCCACTAAAGGATCCAGTAGACCAGATCATGTGCACATCCAAAAACTGCCATTACAGTGTTGGGGATGTAGCGAGACACATTATTATAAGAACTATCCTCACCATGGAAGAAACGAAACTACATCCAATGTGCAAGAGGAATCCACAGTGAGGGATGTGGTGCAAAACATACCCAGAATCAACATTTTACTTGACTATCGGCAAGAGGATTACCATCCAACCATCATATAACTGGAAGATAAGATGTATTCCCACCCCATTTCTTTTTTGGTTGATCATCATGCAAATTTAAGCTCTGTAAATCCCAGGTAAGTGGAAAAATATAACCTACCGAGCCAAAATTTTAAAAATCCTTAGTTGGTAGAGCGGGCCACTGGCGCAAAGGGAAGAGTTAATGATAGAGTTTCCAACTGTCCCCTAGAAGTTAGAAACCAACATATAAATATTGAATTGAATATTCTACCTTTAGGCTCTTATGATATATTACTAGGAATGGATTGGTTGGAAGTGCATTGGTCACTAGTAGACTACAAGGAGAAAATCATTTATTATAAGGTTGAGGACATAACTCGCCAAGAATTGCAAGGGATTAAAAAGCCACTTCATTTGCGTCCTATAACAACATCTCAGTTGGGAAAATGCATTGGAAAAGGGTGACAAATTTATGAATTCAAGTAGGGTTTGGTAATTTTAAAGATAAGACCCCCATGGTGCAAAACATACCCGTGGTACAAGAATTTATGGACATATTTCTGAAAAACATACCTGGACTATGACCAAAGCAGGACATCGATTTTACCATCAAATTAATGTCGAGGGAAGCACTAGTATCACAAGAACCATACCAAATGATTGTGACTGAACTGACTTAGTTGAAAATGAAATTCCAGGAATGACTGGACAATGGATATATTCATCCTAGTGTGTCACCCTGGGGGGCTCCAGTGTTCTTTGTAAAAGATAAGGATGGTACGATGTGAATGTGTATGGATTACATAAAGATTAATAAATTAATTGTTAAGAAAAAATACCCACTGCCAGGGACAGATGATATTTTCGATCAAGTAAAGGGAGCAAGTATCTTTTCAAAAATAGATCTAGGGTTTAGGTATCATCAAATATGGATAAAATATGAAGACACATATAAAACAACTTTCCGTACATGATATGGGCATTAGGAATTTGTGGTTTTACCATTTGGATTAACCAATGCACCAAAAACATTCATGAGTTTGATGCTTGGCATATTTCATTCATTTTGGGACAAATTTGTTTTGAAATTTATAGATGATATACGCATCTACTAAAGGACTATGGAGGAAAATAAGGAACATTCAAGTCTATAGTGCTAAATATGTTGAGAGACCATCAAATTTACACCAAATTTAGTAAGCGTGATTTCTACAAAAGAGAAAATCCAATATTAGGCCATGTTATTTATGCTTAAGGTATAGCAGTTGACCCTGAAAATATCAATACTATTATGGAGTGGAGTGTACCCAAAAATGTAGCGGACATACGATATTTTATGGTACTAACCACCTATTATCTACGTTTTTTTTAACAATCATATATATATATATATATATATATTACCTTTCTTATATATATCTCTTAATTTATCAAATTATATTAATACTTATTTAAGGAGATAATCATTTTGTATGTGAATCTGAAACATGTAAGTGATCCAAAATGGTGTTGTCTAATTATTATGAGTTTTGGAGATTTTGGTTAGAACCCAGTAAAAGCATTTTTGGTTAAGTTGTGATATTTTGTTGTTTAAAATGAATTTTTTACTATATGGATTCGACACCGAGAAAATCCCTAGGGATATTTCTATTGTGCAAAGTTAAAAACTCAAACTAGTCATTCTGACTAATCATCGAGTTAAATGTCATGAGAAAATGTGTGAAGAAAATATTCAAAATAGGTAGACTACAACATGCAAAAAGGAAATTTCTAATTATTATAGGTTTCAAGTTATTGGATAGAATACAATGAATACATTTTTGGGTAAACTATTATATTTTTTCTTTAAAATGTTTTTTTGATTGCATATATGGATTTGTCACCCTAAAAGACTAGGGCTCCTTCCAAAAAATCAATGACATATTTTTTGCAAATTTGACGAGGAAAGATGCGGCTTAAAGATTTGAATCATATAACATGTAGAGTGTTGTCTGCTCAACTTAGTGTTCCTAAATTGATGTCATAAATTTTCAACCAGTGCTAGTAAACTGTTGAAGTGAAGTGCACTATATGTGCCTAGGTATCTGCTTCCTACTTCGTTGTGTTTAGTGTTTTTCTAGTGTTTTTTTGGTTTTGTGTTTTTATGCTAAGAGGAAAAGAACTAAGTTATTGGCAAAGAGGAGTTGTTGGTCACACTAAAACAGAGCAAAATATATTCTAAACTATGTATGGCACCTAAGAAACAGAAAATGCTAATTCACAGATTTCAAAACTTGACAAGAAGAATAACTCATAACATGAACTCAGTCCAATTCATTTCACTAGAAGTATGTTGGAACAACTTGAGAAAAGGATAAGTTTAATGCAATGAGGTTCTTCTAAGTAAACAAAAACTTACAATTATCACAGAGAAAATCTCATCCATGGTTAGAAATTTGTTGGAACACATTTGGAAAATATTATCTGTAACACAGTAAGGAAACCTACTCTAAATTAACTTATGACACTAAAATTAATCCATTCTGCAACTCAAAATGTCACTATTAAACCTCATTCAAAGGTTAGAAATATTTTGGAATAGTTTTGGAAACAGGCAAGTTTGTAAAATTATGAGAAATCGCAGAACAGTCAAGACTTCAAAATGACATTACCAATTCTTGTTCCTATGACAATGATGTATTAATAGAGATTAAAAAAAAGAGCATTTTGTAAATAATGAAGGCCTTTAAGTCTAATTTAACAGAACTAGAATACAACTAGCTACTAAAACTCAAAATACATTAAACAGAACTGAAATAATATGCAATCAACCTCCGAAATACTACAGTTGAACTAAAATGCAATTAATCTCTGAAATGCTACAGCTGAACTAAAATGCAATTAATCTCTGAAATACTACAGCTCTATCTTATTTAGTGTTAGTGGTATTTTTGAACAATTCATAAGAACAAGACTGGTTGTAACATTCAATGTAAGTGAGCATAAAACATAAAGTTCAAAAAACTGCCTAAATTAGGAACGAAACAAAGCTAAAATTACTTATCTAAACAATATGCACAGAGCTTCTTGGGTAGTAGGGGCCCTATACCACCATATTAGCACAAGAATCTCCTCAAGATTGCTTCAGATCATGTATTAAAGTTGCTCTTCTTTCATTAAAGTAAAATGCTTCAAAAACAGAGTATTACAGTCTTGGACAATCTAAACAATAAAACATCAATGTAGCTAACTGTCTCTCGGTTTCCTGAGTTATTCTTATAAGAAAAATACATAACTGTCCTAGAGAAGAAGTAGGGATAAGTGTATTTTTCAATTAAAATCAAATTAGAACTCTTGTGGAGGCCTCCTACTTTGCTGAAGACATCTGTAGAGTCCTTGTCCTGGTAGGAATCCACTTCTTAGTTTTGGTTTCCTCCACATGCATAACCACATGTAGATTTTTTCTCAGGCTTCGTAGAGTGCAAGAAATGATGTAGGATTTTTCTGGTATTAAACCGTATGCGTTTTTCCTTTAAGTGACACCTGTAACCTGTGTGAACATGAAGATAGCTGCAGAATAGGCAACTAGCTACAGAATGGTTGCATTTTGTAGCTAAGTCTGATAAAAAATTACTATAACAACATAACCATAAAAGTATAGCAAGTCAGTCATTATATGCATTCTTAAAGTAACTTTAATCAATCCTATTGATCTTTTAATCCTATAACTGATAAAGGAAAAAGGAAATGAAGTGAAATTTGGTGAAAGAAAAGGACATCTTTGGGGCTCAACATACCCCCACTGCAAAACTTTTGCATGTCCTCATGCAATCAATCCATGTATTTTGAAACTTATACTAGGACATATAGCCTCCTTTTTCTACTTTTCTTGGTGTTCAATGGCATCGTAGGTTTCCTTATGACCAACTTGAATCTCAAATTTATAAGTGCCCTGCTCAACTTTTTGTTTTTTTTCTTCAGCTTTTCACTAGGCTTGTACAATTTTTCCTTTTGCAGAGAGAGAGTTGTGTTCATGTTACTCTTCATTTTGACTTGTTCCTTTAAAATTTCATTTTCATTCTTTATATGCCCATTGATTACTTCTAACTCATATTTGTCTCTTCTTAGTACTTGAATTGCAGATCCTGGTGGACTAGGAGTTGTTCCTCTGCTTTCCGAGGCTCTCTTTTCTAATGACTCAACATAATTATAGATTTGTTGTTGTGCTGGGTCTATCTCTGAAGCTTCTTCATCAAGATCCTCTTCGTACTGGTACTCAGGAGATCTATCAGTTGGTGTCTCTTCATCTTCAATGTCTATGATACTTGTTTGCTTAACTGTTGTCTTCTTCAATATGCCTCTAAGCCTATGGCTTCGTCTTAGTTTAGATGGTCCCTCACCTCTCTCCTTAGCATAATTTCTTATTATATTCTCCTTTTTAAGTCGTTTCTTAATTTCATCCAATTTCTCAGAGATAATCTCCTCACTGTCCTCTTGTATGGACTTACCAGTTTTAAATTCAACAGATTTGGAAATTTTCCCTCTCCTGCTTCTTCTTGCAAGTTTTCCCTCAGATGGAGATTCCTTGGGCTCTTCAAAGTGATTCCTCAAGAGGAACTCATCCCAATTGTCTCCCACGTTTCTCAAATGATGCTCAATTAGGATTTTAACTAGGCCATGGTGATACAAGGTGGTTTCCAAGAATTGAACCCTCTTTTGGACATTATAAGCCATTCTCTTTAGGCTATGAAGTAAGAAAAAGGGTAAATTGATTTCTTCATCTAGGAAATGCATCATAAGCCGAATGTGATAAACATATAGGGTACCAAACCTTCCCTCACAAGTTATAAAATTTTGCAAAATGAGAAACATATTTCGCCATTTATTCTTCGGTGCTGAGCTAGGAATTCCCTTCTTGAAAATTGAAATATCCATACCTGGTATTTTGAGCATCTGCCTCCATGCCTCATTGTGAAATTCCTTGTTTTTGAACCATCGTTCACCTTGCCTTGGTAATTTTGTTGCTTCTACAATAAAGGATTTTGTAATAGTGAACTTGACATCTCCTATTTCAACTTCTGATGTGTTGAAGGACCATGCAAATGTTTTAGTTACCTCCTTATGAAAACCATTGAACTTTTCCAAAAACTGTAACCACCCAACCTGCTGTAGCATCTCTCTAATCTGTGGGTAACCCTCTAAGTATTTGGTTCCGACTAGTTCAAACCTTACAACGAGACCCATGGCTTCTTTTCTCAACCTTCAATTTACTGCTCCATTACTGCTCTTCTATTCACGGTAAAAATGGTTGTAGAGAGTTGTTTTCACCCCAAAGATGACTTCTCTGTTTATGTAGCAGGAATTGGCTACAGAAAGATGACATGAAGTGGTTATGGGATGAGTGAAATACGGTGAGGGTGATTCACATGAATTAATGAGTTTGAGAGTTGTCATCGAGGAAAAGACTGCGGAAAAATCTTGTGTGAATTTCAAAATGATCACTGAATACTTCGGATTAGTGACATGACCTAATATGTCACTTTAGTACTAACTGTTAATTTTTAATAAATGATGGTTTGTTATGGCAGAATGGAAGGGATTTTGGCCAAGGTTTTTATGATAATCTCAATCAATATGAATAATTAAAATGACTTTATGAAACACACATATAACTTAACCATACTATAACTTTCATAATCTGTTATCATAATAATTTCACAACTTTACCTTAGCCTTTCCTTTGAATTTTATGGTTTTAATATGCTTTATATTCATTTGAAAATCATTGATCTTTCAGTCTTCATAATCCATTTGATTTTTCTTGTTGACATATGTGTGCAGGGTCAATTTGCTGTTGAACAAATGGTTGCTGGGTAGTTGCCTGCAGGGTATCTGGCTGCAGAATGTCTGGCTGCGGAATATATGGCTACAGAATATACTTTTAGGAGCATTGAAACATGAAATGAAATGATTTGAAACATGGATGGAGTGTAGTATGAAATGAAATAAATTGGATCATGAAATATGGTGGAATGGAGCATGAGTGAAAAGAATTAAAATGAAATGAAATGGATCATAGGTGTAAGGTGGAATGAAATATGAAAAGTGACCTGCAACTTATGATTTGTAATACTTAATTGCAGGAAGAGATCAAATTTAAAATTCTGAAATGAAAATGAAGTGGACCATGGAATGGAGTGAATGAAGTATGGATGAATGGAGTGAATGAAATATGAATGAAGTGAGACATGATGGAGTGAAATGGATCATAAGTGAAATATGATATATAAAATGGGTCCGCACTTATGATTTTGTGATAACTGCTTGGAGGAAAAGAACAAATTTGAAAAGCTAAAGTGTCAGAAGGATTCTGATTTTAACTTTATCTTTCTATATAAACATGCTAATAAGTTATTAGTTTTCATGTTTATACTTTATTTATTTATTTTTATTTTTTTCATGCTTTTGAATTCAGAAAAATCAATTAAGTTGATGAAGAAGAAGAATTCTTCTTCATTAACTTCACATCACTGTTTTCCTAGAATCTCTTGACAAATTCTTCTCTTGAAAGTGGCTTATGATACAACTTCAATCTATGACCATTTACAAGAAAAGTGACCTTCTCTTCATCTGTTGTCCTGATTTTTATTGCTCCATTGTCAAAAAATTTCATAATTTCATATGGCCCCATCCAATGTGTTTGGAATCTACCATGAAAATATTTGAAATTTGAATCAACCAAGAGGGCCCAGTCACCTTCTTTGAATTTCTTTTCCTTGATGTACTTATCATGCCATCTAGTCCTTTGTTGCTAGACTATACTTGTTTTCTGGACTGAATCTTGTCTAATCTCATCCAATTCATTAATCTGCTCCAATCTGTGCTTTTGTGCCTCTTTTAGATCAAGTCCTAGCTGAACTGCCATTTTAAAAGTTTGAATCTGAAACTCCTTATGGGAAATAAAACCTGCTTTTCCAGCAAACAAGTGGTGGAGGAGTATGGCCTGGTCATTGAACTCTGTTTTCTGTGTAGTCTTGCTTTCTTATAGGCCCACAAGGCTTCAGGAAGCCTGTCTGCCCAATCTCTTCTATGTAAATGAACAGTCTTTGTTAGGATCCATTCAATGACCTTATTAGTAGATTCCACTTGACCATTTTCTTGTGGATGATAGGGAGTAGATTTTCTGTGTCTGATTTTGTACCTCTCCATCATTTGTTCCACTAGCCTTGATGTGAATTGAGCTCCTTGATCTGTAACAATTTCTCTTGGGACACCAAAATGAGTAAAAATATCCTCAAAAAGAAAATTAACTACAGATAATTCAGTAGCAGAATGTAATGGCTTGTCCTCTACCCATTTGGTAACATAATCAGTGAAAACTAATATATATTTCTTTTGTCTTGATGGAGGAATAATAGGTCCTACAAAATCTAAAGCCCATTTCTCAAAAGGTTCAATATGTACCTGAGGCTGCAATGGAATTTCACTTGAAGGAGAAGGTTTCCCTACCCTTTGGCAACTGCCACACATTTTGACATACTCTTTAGCATCTTTAAAAAGGGATGGCCAATAGTATCCTAAATGAAAGACCTTATAAGCTATCCTTTTATCAGCAAAGTGTCTGCCACAAGGTTCATCATGACATGCCTTGAGGATCTCAAGCATCTCATCTTATTGAACGCATCTCCTAATGATAAAGTCTGTACCTGTTTTGTATAGCTCATTAGCAACCCATGAATATTTTGCACTGTCATAAATGATCTTTATTTTGTCTCTTGCATTCATTATTGAAGGAAATTTCCCTGAAACTAAATAATTAGCAATGTCAGCAAACCAAGGAGTTTGAATAGAAATTGCAAAAAGATATTCATCAGGGAATTGATCTTCAACTGGATTATTGTATTTGATGTTTTGGAGTCTAGATAGGAAATCAACTACTGTGTTTTGTTTCCCAGGCCTATCTAGAATGGTAATGTTGAATTCCTGTAAAAGCAATAACCATCTTATGACTATGCCATTAGTAATTGATTTTTTCATTACATCTTTAATTGTAGAGTGATCTGTGTGAAAAAAAGTTTCATAGCTTGTTATATAGTGTCTGAATTTATTTATGGCATGAACAAAAACTAAGAACTCTTTTTTAGTTACAGTATAGTTTAACTATGAAGGAGTCAAATTTTTACTGGTATAGTAGATGGCATAAGGAATCAGGTCTTTTTGTCCCAAGACTGCTCCTAAAGCTGTATCTGAGGCATCTATTGAAATATGAAAAGGTAACTTCCAGTTAGGTCCCCTTAAAATAGGTGCTTTAGAGATTTTTGTTTTCAGGGTCTCAAAGGCCAACTAGTAATCATGATTCCACTTCAATTCACAGTCCTTGGTAAGTAATTTGAAAAGTGGAGATGCTATCTTGGTGAATTTTTCTATAAACCTTCGATAATATCCTGTAAATCCTAGAAAAATCCTAACATCTTTTTGACAACTTGGAACAAATAAGTTAGACATGACTTCAACTTTTGACTCATCAACTCTAATCCCATCCCCTAAAATGTGATGCCCCAAAACCATTCCTTCAGTAGACATCATAAAACACTTCTCATGACTCAGTGAAAGATTTGCTTCTTTACATCTCTTTAAAACTTTTTCCAAGTTTACTAAGGCTTCTTCAAATGTGTTTACATAGACTGTGAAATAATCCATACATACCTCTACACAATAATGTATTAGATCTGAAAATATTCCTAGTACTGCCCTTTGAAATGTTGCAGGTGCATTGCATAGTCCAAATGGCAATAATCAGTAAGCATAGGTACCCCAAGGAGAGGTAAATGTGGTTTTGTCTTTATCTTCAAGTGCTACTTGAATTTGGTTATAACCACTAAACCCATCTAAAAATGAAAAGTACTTTTTGCCAGCTAATGTATCTAACACCTGATCTATGAAAGGTAGGGGAAAATTATCTTTAAGAGTAGCTTTGTTTAATTCCCGATAGTCAATACATACCCTCCATTTACCATTTTTATTTGGCACAATTACCAAAGGAGAAACCCACTGACTATCTTAAATGGGATAGATAAAGTTAACATTTAACAATTTCTACAATTCTTCTTTGACAATCTCCCTAAGATTTGGATTTATCCGTCTTTGAGGTTGTTTGATTGGTTTATAATTTTCCTCTATGTAGATGTGATGAGTGTAAGTCTTAGGGATTATCCCTTTCATATCAGTGTACTCCCATGCATATGCAGAAGAATGTCTCTGTAATATCTTGAATAGATTTTCTTGTTGAGATTTCTCTAGGTTCTTATTTATGTTTAAATTTTTTCCTGGAAATATATCGATTGTAGTGCTGCCAAATTTATCCATGGAGTAAAGAGACATCTGTCTTGATGATAAAAACTCAATATTGGATTCTTCTTGAAATTGTTCATGTTTGTATTATGAAGAGGATTCAAAATTTTCTAAGGTATTCAGGATCTAGCTGTCTTCACTAATTTCTGAAATTGTGAAGAGAGGTTGTATGTCTTATTCATCCTCAATCCATTGAGTATCATCTAGTTCTGTAATTGTCTTTGCTGGAGGATACAAGGTAAATTTCTTCGTTGAACTACCATCAGAGATGTACATATCACCGGATCTACAACTAATGAAAGCATAAGTTGTAGCTAACCAAGGTCTTCCTAATATAATAGGATGCCTTCCTAGATTATTCTTAGGATTTAGGATCATAAAGTCCACAGGATACTCCCAAGAATCTAGGGACACTGGAATTTCTTCTATTACCCCATCATGTTTGATCACAGATCTTTCTGCTAATTGTAATAATGTGGGTGTAAAAATAAGATTAGGAAGTTTAAGTTTATCCATGATTTGTCTACTCATGATATTTATTGTTGCTCCTAAATCAATAAGTGTATTTTGGATCTCAGTTCCATTGATGTGTATTTTAACAACTGGATTTCCGGGGTCTAGATACTTTGGAATGGCAATCTTACCCATCATGATGTCTGCTATTTTTCCTTCCAGTTGAAATTTTTTTGTCTCTTTGATTCTTTTTCCTATCTTTTTCATGCTCAACTCCTTTATTTTTTTTGCTAGAATTGGAATTTCCTTGATAGCTTGTAATAATGGGATCTTAATACAAACATTTCTCAGTTCATCTAGGAAATCATAATTAGGCACCATAATTTTTTTTTCTACACCTCTATCAATTTGTAATGTTTCTGGAAAGGGAGGTGTAGAGGTAGATGTTAATGGCTACTCTAATATAGGAGTTGAAATTATTGGCTCTTTTTGTTTTGATTTTTCAATATTCGGGTCTTCAAAATATGTGTCTTCTTCAAGACTTTTATTTACCTGTAGAGAATCTTCCTCGAAGTTGTTTTGTTCTTGTATTATTATAGAAGGTTTCTTCTTTTCAAGTATTCTTCTAGACCTAATTTGAACATCATTAAGGTCTAAAGGAGTGATAAAATAGGTTGGAAACTGTTGGTCTTCTATCATCTATGTGTTCTGAGTATTTTTATTGTTGGGGTTTGGTATGGGTTAGGCAGGAAAATGATTTGTTTTCTGAGGAAATGGTAATGGAAGTGGTGAATTTTGATGTTGTGGATTTTGAGGATTCTGTTGAGGGTTTTGTTGAATATTTTGTTGAGGAGGGAAATGTGGATATGTTGGATAGGATGGTGTATATTGATAGTACTGAGAGTATCTTCCATAGGGATTTTGTGCTCCTTGTGCCCAAGTTTGAGATTGATTTTGGAATTGGGGCCAAGGTTGCTAAGAAGAATTCCAATTTGGTGGGGGTTGATTATATAGATGATCATGGAATCCTTTTGTTTGAGGTCCTTGCCAAGGCCTCCTAGAGATAAAATTGAGAGATTCTATGGAATTTGTAGGGGTTTCTTCTTGAAAGACAACTTTAAGACCAGGAAGTGAAGGAAAACTCTTGGTCTCATGTTTTTCTGAACAAATTACACAAGTCTCTACTAATTTTGCATCCAAAGGGCACTCTCTCAAGGCATGCTTCTTTCTACATTTGGGACAAAATATTTCTAAGGCATCAGATTCAGCTTTTTGCATGTTTTTTAATTTAAGGGTGTCTATTTGTTCACTAAGACTCCCTAAAATATCAGATTTTAATTCATCAAGCATATTTCCTATTTCTGCCCTACTTACTGTCCCAGAAGCAAACTTACTTACCCTTGCAAGAGCAGGGTCTCTTGGTCCTTTTATAGTTTTAGATTTCCCTCTTGAAAGGTTGATACATAATTAAACTATTTCAGGTAATGTGAGCTGAGATATATCCCCTTTTCCCATCATGTTAAGGATATATAACCATTCATCCCTGATTGTCTTCAGCAAGAGAGCTTTCAAAGTATCTTGGTCTAAGTTTTCCATTTTTGACATTTTAATGTTGTAGTTAAACCTCTCCAACAAATCTTCTAGGTTTTCATCCTCTTTTTGTAGCATTTTAAACACTTCCTTCTTATGGTTGATTGGCATACAGTAATCCAAATACCTCTCTATAAATGCATGTTTCATGTCTTCCCATGTCCTAATAGAACTGTTGATCAAACTCATAAACCATTTTAATGCTGCTCCTTTCAATGTTGAAGGGAATAGTTTAAGTTTTTGAGCATCTTGTAAGTAGTCATAGGTTCTACATAGGACTTCAAATTCAAATAGGAAGGTTTCAGGATCTTCAGTTTTGAGTCCATAAAAGTTTGGAAGGACAAAGGGTGAAATGTTTTTCATAGTTGCATTGGTTTCTTCATCTACTATAGGAAACCCAAAAGAGCGTCCCATTTCCCTTCTACCTCTTCCCTGCCTCCTTCTCCTTCTGCAGCTCTACCTCCTTCTCCTCTACCTCTACCTCTACCCCCTCCAAATAGTGTATGTTCTCCATTAAAGACTCCTCCTTCCCCTTCTTCTGCCATGGTTGATTCTCCTGTGGAAGTGGAAAAGTTTAGGTCTCTAGCAGGGGTCCTTGAATCTTCTTCTAAGACAGGTTCAATGGATGAAGTGGAAGGTTCTTCTGATGGAATTTATGATCTTAAGTCCTCTGGAAGTCTATGATCAGTGGAGTATGGGTGTGGGTTTGAGTTGGAGGTGTGCTGCCTCTTGGTCTTGGTGGCACAAGTGATGTTCTAGGAATCAAGCTTCTGCTTTTTATGAATCTACCCCTTGAGTCTCTTTCTCTACGCATATCATAGTTTTTGGGAGGTAAGAAACAAGGCTTCCTAGTTACACTTCCCCGGCAACGGCGCCAAAAATGTCTACTCAACCAAGTGTTCCTAAATTGATGTCATAAATTGTCAACCAGGGCTAGTAAACTGTTGAAGTGAAGTGCACTATATGTGCCTAGGTATCTGCTTCCTACTTCATTTTGTTTAGTGTTTTTTCTAGTGTTTTTTTGGTTTTGTGTTTTTATGCTAAGAGGAAAAGAACTAATTCATTGGCAAGGAGGAGTTGTTGGTCACACTAAAACAGACCAAAATCTATTCTAAACTATATATGGCACCTAAGAAATAGAAAATGCTAATTCACAGATTTCAAAACTTGACAAGAAGAATAAATCATAACATGAACTCAGTCCAATTCATTTCACTAGAAGTATGTCGAAACAACTTGAGAAAAGGATAAGTTTAATGCAATGAGGTTCTTCTAAGTAAACAACAACTTACAATTATCATAGAGAAAATATCATCCATGGTTAGAAATTTGTTGGAACACATTTGGAAAAGATTATCTGTAACACAGTAAGGAACCCTACTCTAAATTAACTTATCACAGTAAAATTAATCCATTCTGCAACTAAAAATGTCACTATTAAACCTCATTCAAAGGTTAGAAATATTTTGGAATAGTTTTGGCAAGAGGTAAGTTTGTAAAATTATGAGAAATTGTAGAACAGTCAAGACTTCAAAATGACATTACCAATTCTTGTTCCTATGACAATGATGTATTAGCAGAGATTAAGAACAAGAGCAGTTTGTAAATAATGAAGGCCTTTAAGTCTAATTTAACAGAACTAGAATACAGCTAGCTACTAAAACTCAAAATACATTAAACAAAACTGAACTAATATGCAATCAACCTCTGAAATACTACAATTGAACTAAAATGCAATTAATCTCTGAAATACTACAGCTGAACTAAAATGCAATTAATCTCTGAAATAATACAGCTCTATCTTATTCAGTGTTAGTAGCATTTTGGAACAATTCATAAGAACAAGACTGGCTGTAGCATTCAATGTAAGTGAGCATAAAACATAAAGTTCAGAAAACTGCCTAAATTAGGAACGAAATAGAGCTAAAATTACTTATCTAAACAATATGCAAAGAGCCTCTTGGGCAGTAGGGGCCCTCTACCACCAGATTAGCACACGAATATCCTCAAGATTGCTTCAGATCATGTATTAAAGTTTCTCTTCTATCATTAAAGGAAAATGCTTCAAAAACAGAGTATTACGGTCTTGGACAATCTTAACGATAAAACATCAATCTAGCTAACTGTCTCTCGGTTTCCCGAGTTATTCTTATAAGACAAATACATAACTATCCTGGAGAAGAAGTAGGGATAAGTGTCTTTTTCAATTTAAATCAAATTAGAACTCTTGTGGAGGCCTTGTACTTTGCTGAAGACATCTGTAGAGTCCTTGTCCTGGTAGGAATCCACTTCTTAGTTTTGGTTTCCTCCACGTTCATAACCACCTGTAGATTTTTTCTCAGGCTTCGTAGAGGGCAAGAAATGATGTAGGAGTGTTTTGGAATTCAACCATATGCGTTTTTCCTTTAAGTGACACCTGTAACCTGTGTGAACATGAAGATAGCTACAGAATAGGCGACTAGCTACAGAATGGCTGCATTCTGTAGCTAAGTCTGATAAAAAATTACTATAAAAACATAACCATAAAAGTATAGCAATTCAGTCATTGTATGCATTCTTAAAGTAACTTTAATCAATCCTATTGATATTTTAAGCCTATAAGTGATAAAGGACAAAGGAAAAGAAGTGAAATTTGGTGCAAGAAAAGGACATCTTTGGGGCTCAACAAATGCCACTTCCAAAAAGGAATTGCCTACTTATTACATGTTTTGGTATTTTTTTTTCTCGAATCCAATGAAAATATTTTTGGTTAAATTGTATATATATATATATATAGATATATATAACACATCAACTAAAATTTTAAGGATGTAAATTTATCTAAAATTTTAAAAACCTTGGAGAGTCTTTCTTATCTCTAATATTCAAACTATAAAGAATTTGAAGTTATTTTTGTAAAAATAGTCAAATTTGTAATGGTTTTCTATAGTACCTATAAAATTTTAGCGACTGTTAAGGTAAAATAATTTTATACTATAAAAATTGGACCAATAATTTTTATAAAAAATGGAAATTAACATAGCCCACCTATAAATATTAGCCCTTAAATTTTAGGGGCAAGAAGTACAGAAGCCCTTAGATTGTGGAGAAGTAACAACTAAAACTAGTGATTCCAACAAGTGTATTTTTTCTATATGATCATCAGATTAGTACTGATATCTACGTCCATAGAATATTTCTATGTGTACTAAGTAGAAAGCCTCACCCAGAAAGTCTTGATAGAATTGAATCCATGTCCTCCTAATAAAAAAAATTATTTTAACCATTGAAGCTAGAGTAATTATAGTAATCCTCAAAATTAACAGTAAGACAACATATTTTATATAAATTATATTTATTACATATATAGTTATTAAATATAAATTATTAATTCACATAAAATATATATATTATAATATTTTAACATATATAAAATTCAATGACATTATATAAGAATAAATATTAACAATTTTTATTTTAGTGTTGTTTAAAATGGAGTTTGTGTATAAAATATTTCTGTGAAAATCACATGTAAGAAAATGTGATGCCAGTAAAACCCACAGTCTCTAATTTTAATAAAATTTCAAACTCAAGATGCATTCACGATTCCTTGCCCAATCAACTTCCCAATATGGGCAACCTCAACATGTTCTGGTTTCTTGGACTGGAAATTTACATAAATCTGTGTGCTTTTAATATCTCAATCTGAGATTGAGATATTAATTTAAATTCTCCCTTTAGTTATGAAATCCTCAAAGCATACAAAAATACTCCTTTAATAATAATCCCACAAAATACCCAGACTTGTATCAAAACCCTTATGCACACTTTATGAATATATATATAGATATATATATCGGGCCACCAAGTTTTTTATGCGTTCACAAGATCAACGCTTCTATGGTTCAATCCTTACTCCACCCTCGGCATGTACCTATATTAAACCATATTCACCATATCACATGATTCATATTGCACCAACTTCACATACCCAAACTTTATATGTGCACCCCGCTATATCGATATATATTACAGCCTCCATTAAATAGTTGGAGCATTATAATGAAACACCAAATTCTAGCACATCTTCGTCAGACCTTAAAGAAGGACCAGCACCTATCTTATAAACACTCCACCAACATATTACAATGCTTCGTATTATATAATGAACCACGCAACATATGCCAACCCAAACATTCGCAACATATCAAAATTGTCCCATAACCTTTCAATTTGATTTAAATTACTCAACAACATATAACCACTACTTGGGCCCACACTCATATAACGCACCTTGGTTTAATTTCTGAACGGATCCAAGGGTCGACAATTTATCATGCCGCAAAGGTTGATCGAATGGATCTAAGTAGATTTCACATTTTTTTTATGCCGAGCATTAATGCTCATAAATTACGCGAAATTCGTTGTTTTACGAAACTACCCCTAGCTTACGTGTCAAGCACAGGAGTGTATCACGTTTATTTTACAAAAACTGCTTACTGCCTTATGACTTGGGTGAAAACCACACACTACTCACAAATAACGCTATCACTATTCACTCTTCTTTTGGTTTCATTTCTTTCCACACTCTAGGTTTCTTCTAACTCCATAAACGCTCTATTCGATACTTTGTAAGGTTAAATGCTCCTTATAACTAACTCATCTTTCACTCTCCCATTGAAGACTCACCTCAATACATAGTTTCAATTATTAGGTGAAAATCTCTGGCATTTGAACTAGATGCTATGGGTTTTGAAGGCATCGATTCCTTTCAAATCAATTCTTCAGGCTTATATATCAGTTCTCCTCACAGTACTCGAGATACCTCTCGGATATTCAATAAACTAATTCCACGATTGCAGATATCAAACTAGGCCAGTTATCCATTTCAGAAAGGTCTCTACATGGAACTCGAACCCCACCACCTTGATTTCTTAATAGGGTTTCACTTTTAACTTCATACGTAGAGATTCATACCATACAAAATTACAGAGATTCAGAACAGAAATAATCAACGAACGCATAAATATGCAAGGTATTCTCCACACAGAGTTTAACAACAAATGCATAGTTATACTAAGACAAATTCCTCATTTATATAGTAAATTAACTTACAAGCTTTTAGCTCGCCATATATTCGATCAATTGGCGCTTCTCCTCTACTCTGTCTCCTCTACAGTTCTATGCAGCCTATGCAGTTCTATATTCAGATCTCTATGCAGGTCTCTATGCAGGTCTCCTCGGACTCTGCCACAGAGACATGTTTTTATAGAAAATTGATAAAGAATCGATTCATATTCTTTAGTGACTCGACAGAACTCTTGAACTCCTACAATTGTAAATTTAGCCTAGTCCTTAGACAACTGAAACTGAATACCTCTTCATGTGCCCACTAATCATTCGGGCAGTTACATTTTCTTCTAGATTTAACTAAAAATCACTCAATTTATTCAATAATTACATGAGCAAGTAAAATATAAACCCCCCTATGTCTATCTATATACAAAATATTGTCTTAGGCCTAGTGCCCCTACATCAGACACCCCAGGTTAAAATGGTTCATGATCTCTTGTTCATGTGCTTTCATCTTGGTTTGCCTAGATCCCACAGTTTGTTCAGCAAATGGTCATCTATTGCAGAGTTCTTATTTTTCATTCCTCCTAGCTTCCATACTTTATGCTGCAGCTTTCCACTGGCTGCACTTTTACATCCTTCTTTGGTCTTTCTTTTGCTGCTACTTCTTTGTTTCTTTGCTGCTGTCTTTTTCTCAGACACTATCACCATCAGTCTTCTTATAAATTCAATTTCTCTGTCTAATCTTTCCTCTGACTGCTGGACACTTCTTCCTCTTCAGTGTTGAAGTCTTACTTCTATTTGTTGCATTCTTATTTCTTCATTTATTACTTCTGCCGTAGCTCTAACTGCCACCCAATCATCCATACCCTCTTGTTGTCTGCAAAAGTAAAACTCTTCCTGATTGTCACTCTTGACAATTTCCTCATTTTTCGGCTTCAACAATTTTTCAAACTGGTATTTAAATTGGCAGTCATCATCCTCATCTCTCCTATTATTCTGGACTAAACATCCCTTATTCCTTCCTTTAGTACCAGCAGTCATAAATAAACACCAAAATTATAAATCCTTTGTGCCTCTTCCTCCTCTGCTGGCAGCACTTCAGCTTGTTGCTCCATCATTTCTTCCAGCAACACTCCAAGATGTTGTTCTGGCATTCCACACTCTTTTCTGGATGTTTTTTGTAAACATTTTAGCCATATATTCTGTGCTTGTTTCTCATTTTCAACATGTTGTAATTTGAACTCAACATGTTCTTCTTCTTCTTCCTGGGCAATCCTCAACGATTACCTTCCTTCTTATTGAATTACTTCAAGCTCTTCCAGCTTTCCATTTTCATCTTTTGTCAGAGTAAAACTATGATTCTCCACTACTGTAGCAACCCCAAAATTCTGCCATACAGCATTCTCTTCAAAATTCTCTTGGCTATTCGAACAAGCCAATTATTGTCTGCTATAAACAACAACAAATTTCTGCATATGAGACATGACTGTCTCATCTCCATTCTTTAGTTGTTCATCTTCATTCTGCAATCCCCAATTCTGAAATTGAGGTTCTCTCTTTTGCATAGAATCCTATTGATTCAGTGTACTCTCTAGAAGCTCAATTTCTCCATTCCATGGTTTAAAATATTCCACAGAATTCTTCTCCTCTTTCAATTGACTACCCAATGCTATCAATTTATCTCCATCATCAACAAGATCTGCATTCATCAAACAATTGTCAAAACAAAATTCATAAGGCCTCAGAGCCTTTCCTTCCTCTTCCAGCATCTCAGTATGCTGTCCTGCAATTATTTTCTTCTCCATCAGCACATCAGTATGCTGATTCCAATTCTTCAAACAATCTTCGAGACTATCAATCAGTCTCTCCTCTACATCATCCTCTTCAAGGATGTCTCTCTACTCTAGTTCATAAAAGTGAACTCTCTCATCTTCAATCATCTCTGTCCTTATAATCAGAACTCCTTCTTTCTATACTTCTGTCCTCTTCTCATGCCACAATCCTGGCATCTCTTCCAAGGAAACATTTTAACAATCTTCACAAGTCAGGTCTCCTGCTGTCACTATCTCTTCAGCCTTCATCAAAATAAAATTCTGATCTTCTATCTCTGAAATAATTTCAGTCCTCTGTCCATCATTCTTCACTTGGCCATTTAATAAAAACATTCTATCATTATCATCATTAATGACAAATTCATCACCATCAAACACAAATGTCATGTCCTCATTGAAGCAATCCCTTTTATAAAACAAGGAATTAATGAATTCCTTCTGCTGCAATAATTCAATCTACTCTTCATCTGAAAGATACTCATCATACTTTACTTGGTAATAGTCAGCTTATTTTAACACAACTTCATCACATGATATGTCTTCATTCATACCTGCATTCATACACAACTTCTCAGTTTTAAAAACATAAGACCCCATGGTCTCATTTGATGAATCAATCATCAATTCTTCCTGTTGTTCCAAGTCTTCTATGATCTTCATAGATTCTTCAATGGTCCTCTCTTCAAATTCCTCAGGTTGTCGCATTTTCAGCTTCTAGTTATCATCATAAACTAAATCTCCTTCTCTTCCAATATGTTGGAAAGAAGAACCTTTCTCCACTTGTGCATGGACATCTTCAAAACATGTACCTGCTCCATTTTCTTCCTCAGTGACAACATCAGTAGTTTTTTCATATCCACATGGCTTTCCTGCAAACATACCAAAATTTTCAGATGTAAGGTTCTTTGACCCTCTGGTCTCACTTGAAGCTTCAGTCTTCAAGTCTTTCTCCAGATACTCAATCATTCTGAGTAATCTCTCTTCCTGCTAAGCATTTATCATCTTCTATTTCTTCATTTGTAGCCTCTTCCACTTGACCTGCTTCTTCATGAGCCACCCAACTCTCTGGTTTTCCTCTATCATACTCTCCAGTTCATAAAGCTGCTTAATGATCTCAGCTATCTATTTCTAATATTCTTCATCAGTGAATTTCTTTCTCATGCCATTTTCTTTAGCATCGTCCCTCACTCTTCTGCTATGGCCTCTCTCAAAACCTCTGCAATCTCTGTTTTGGATGTCAGTAGCCATCCTCTCTTCTAGGAGTTCTTTACTCACAAGCTACACTAAGCCTCTGCAACAAAAATTTCTCTTAATGCAACTTACCTCATCAATCCCTTCCTTCGGATCCTACTTTTGGAAAGTACTGGTCCCCTATCTGTTGGAGCCTTGAGAGCACTCTCTTCTGCTCCTTCTAGGATTCACTCTGCAACTTCTCTCAAGAACATGTCATCTATTCTCCCTTCATCCAACCTCAGTTGGGAATATTTCAGGTTCTACCGCACTTCCTCTGCACTCAAAATCCCTTGCTAGAGTTCTTCTTATCACTACTCTCAAAGCTATGATCTACTTCTGCTGAGATTCCTCAATTGCTTGCACTCTGAATTTTGCAAACAATACCTTCAAACCAGAGTTCAAATAAGGTTCATCACTCACCTCCCAAGATCCATGAATGATCTTGCTTCTTTTCTCACCTGCACTGCATCTCTATCTGCTGCAATATTCAAGACTCTTTCTCTTCAACTCTAGATTCTGCACATCTGGAGACCTTCGCTGCATACTCAATCAAATATTTAATTCTGTTAAACAGATTCAAAACCCAAATTTCTCACTGTTCAGTACATGTGCATTTGAAAATAAACTTTTCAAAGAGATAATTCAATTCAAGCTCTGATACCACTATGATGCCTGTAAAACCCAAAGTCCCTAATTTTAATGAAATTTCAAACTCAAGATGCATTCATGATTCCTTGCCCAATCAACTTCCCAATCTGGGCAACCTAAACATGTTCTGGCTTCTTGGACTAGAAATTTAAATAAATTTGTGTGATTTTAATATCTCAATCCGAGATTGAGATATTAATTTAAATTCTTCCTTTAGTTATGAACTCCTCAAAGAATACAAAAATACTCCTTTAATAATAATCCCACAAAATACCTCGGATGCGGGTGCAAATGCAGTTAATAGGGGCGATGGGACGCATGGAGATCGGATGGGAGGCCACATGCCATCCCTCACGCCACCAACGAGCCCACCTGACCGCGTTTAATTCCCCCACCTACTCTTTATGGCGATGGATATGGAAACTATTTGCAATACAATGATTGAGGTTCAAGGCAGCCTCGACTGCCGCAACAGCATTTCACATAGGATTTACAAGCCTGGACATTCAATGTGGAGGTTTAATTGTTGCAGGGACCAGTTGTTAAATGAAATGGACTCGCTCACCCCTAAGCCAATGAATTCACGGTGTAATTCGGTTCAGGACAGAGCTGGAGAGTGCACCACCATTGGGAAGCGCAGTAGCCATACCTGTTGCTTGAAGCCCGCTGACAGTCTTCACATTTCGCTCGCTGGCTCTTGCTTGTCTGCAACGGTGGTTCTGGGCATTCCACTTGTGCCGAAATCTATCAATACTCAGTCGTTCCAGAGCTCCAGCTCCTTCACAGCTACGAAAATGCCAAGGCTACGGCAGAGAATGCGGTGCAGGAGGGGGTCTTCACGTTCGGCCAGAAGGCACTCGCCCTCCATTTCGACTTCAACGTCAGACACCTCCGCGCCCTCAGGCAGCCTCCCACGCCTCTTCTAAGGGCGCTTGCTCTGCTCAGGCCTCAGGCTTGACTCGCCTTCAGGCGATGCGCTGCCTTCTCAGTCTCATACAACCCTCTTCTCGTTCGATTGTGCACTTAATCGACCAAGGGTAACTGTGGCCATCTCTGTCGTCTTCCTGGAGGATCCCCTGCCTGAGAATCTGCCGGAAGAGTAGGCTCATGTCGACGGCACACATTTGGAAGTGGAGCAACCAGACTCGAGGGGTCAGCCTAGCGAGACCAGGGAGACTATGCAGGAGGACTCAGGGCGCGTTCAGGCAAATGTCATCGTAACTCCCTCAGCTGGCCACGTCAGTGCAGAACTCTCCCATGCTCAAAGTGAACCCGAAGACTACGGATGCAGAATCGAGGAGGTTGCTCCGG
Source organism: Pinus albicaulis (assembly GCA_034641835.2). Classification (NCBI taxonomy): domain Eukaryota; kingdom Viridiplantae; phylum Streptophyta; class Pinopsida; order Pinales; family Pinaceae; genus Pinus; species Pinus albicaulis. Next base: position 908,914,265 of record CM076576.1, on the reverse strand, counting down.
ATGAGTAATTCGGCCCTCTTTACTTGTCTCTTTTGTTTTTCTCTGCCCTCTCTGAGGGATTGTTTTGTTGTTTCTGTCAACTCTGGTCCAATTTTTGTTAATGACCAGTCTCAGTCTTTAAAGAAGTCCAGTTTTGATATGGTCCAGTGTTACAGCTATATAATGTCTATGTTCCTAGTTTTAAGTCAAAGACATTTCAGTACGATCCCCTGCGTGGGATTTTTTCAGTTGATGGTTCCTCCCGCTGGTTTCCCTCTAGTAGGGCAGCCAAAAACTAGTCTCTGTCAGTTCAAATTGCCTCCTCGCAGGCACAGTCATGGCCTTAGCCAGATGTAATATTTTTTTCACTGTTAATAGATTACTCTAAACATAGAAAAAAAAAAATCCCACAAAAGACCCGGTCTTGTATCAAAACCCTTATGCACACTTTATGAATATATATATATCAGGCCACCAAGTTTTTTATTCATTCTCAATATCAACGCTTCTATGGTTCAATCCTTACTTCACCCTCGGCATGTACCTATATTAAACCATATTCACCATATCACATGATTCATATTGTGCCAACTTCGCATACCCAAACTTTATATGTGCACCCCGCTATATCGATATATATTACAGCCTTCGTTAAATAATTGGAGCATTATACTGAAACACCAAATTCTAGTACATCTTCGCCAGACCTTAAAGAAGGACCAACACCTATAATATAAATGCTCCACCAACATATTACAATGCTCCGTATTATAAAGTGAACCATGCAACATATGCCAACCCAAACCTTCCCAACATTTCAACATTGGCCCACAACCTTTCAATTTGATTTAAATTACTCAACAACATATAACCACTGCTCAGGCCCACACTCATATAATGCACCTTGGTTTAATTTTTGAACAGATCCAAGGCTGGACAGGTTATCGCGCCCCAAAGGTCGATCGAATGGATCTAAGTAGATTTCGCGTTTTTTTTTATGCCGAGTGTTAACGCTCACAAATTACACAAAATTCATTGTTTTACAAAACCACCCCTCGCTTATGTGTCAAGAACAGGAGTGTATCACATTTATTTTACAAAAACTGCTTACTGCCTTATGAATTGCGCGAAAACCACACACTGCTCCCAAATACCGCTATCACTGTTCACTCTTCTTTCGGTTTCATTTCTTTCCACACTCTAGGTTCCGTCTAACTCCACCAATGCTCTATTGGGAGCTTTGCAAGGTTAAATGGTCCTTATAACTAACTCATATTTCGCTCTCCCATTGAAGACTCACTTCAATACACAATTTCAATTATTAGGTGAAAATCTCTGCCGTTTGAACTAGATTCTCTAGGTTTTGAAGGCATCGATTCCTTTCGAATCAAGGCTTCAGGCTTATATATCAGTTCTCCTCACAGTACTAGAGACACCTCTCAGATATTCAATCAACTAATTCCATGATTGCAAATATCAAACTAGTCCAGTTCTCCATTAAAAGAAGGTCTCTACATGGAACTCGAACCCCACCACCATGATTTCTTAATAGGGTTTCACTTTTAAATTTATACGCAGAGATTCATACCATACATAATTACAGAGATTCAGAATAGAAATAATCAACGAACTCAAAAATACACAAGGTATTCTCCAGATAGAGTTTAACAACAAATGCACAGTTATACTAAGACAAATTCCTCATTTATACAGTGAATTAATTTACAAGCTTTTAGCTAGCCAGATCTTTGATCAATTGGCCCTTCTCCTCTACGCTGTCTCCTCTACAGTTCTATGCGGCCTATGCAGTTCTCTATTTAGGTCTCTATGTAGGTCTCTATGCAGGTCTTCTTGGACTTTGCCACAGAGACTTGTTTTTATACAAAACTGCTAAAGAATCGATTCAGATTCTTTAGTGACTCGATAGAACTCTTGAACTCCTACAATTCTAAATTTATCCTAGTCCCTAGAAAACTGAAATTGACTACCTCTTCATGTGCCCACTAATCATTCGGGCAGTTACATTTTCCTCCAGATTGAACTAAAATTCACTCAATTTATTCAATAATTACATGAGAAAGTAAAATATAAACCCCCCTATGTCTATCTATATACAAAATATTGTCTTGGGCCTTATGCCCCTGCATCAAAATGTTGTTAATGTGTTTCAAACCAGGGAGTGTGTTCCATCATCGGGACAAGATGAGAAATCTGATCAAGGAACCTATTTAAATAGATAAGGAAAACTCCAACTAGTCATTGTAAAATAATGGTCAGTTTCACTAGAATAAGAAATTTAATTTAATTCAATTATATTCTTATTTATTTGTTTATTTATTTTTTATTAATGAATTAATTAAAAATTAAATGTTGTCTAATTTAAATATAAATCTTATATTTATACTATTTTGAATATAATTCAATATATTTATTCTTTACCTACTAATTTTAATTATATGTTATATAATTAAAATTCATTAATAGTTATATGTTATATAATAGAATCTAATAAAAATTCTTATTTACTTTACTTAATAGGTAATTTTATTAATTTAAATAATAATATAATAATAGTAATATTATTATTAATAATAATAATAATAATAATAATAATAATAATAATAAAACTAAATACAAAAAGAATAGAAAGGGAGAAAGAAACCGAGAGCCGGAGTAGAGGAAAACGACAAGAGGGAGAACAGGGGAAGAGGAAAAAAAACTTAGAGTGAAGGGTGGGAATCCATCATTTTCTAACACTCCACCCATTATCTTTGTTGAGTTTAGCTGGCTGCTTTTCGATTTCCAAGGCTTCCCTCAACTTGCAGTGGTGTAAATGGTCAATCCTCACAATAACCTCGGCACCTTTAATGCAAATGTGATGATTTGTGTTTTTAGGATGCTATTCTAATGCAGAGGAGCATGATCTACTATGTATAGTGTCAGTGATATGTTTATGAATTATTTGATTAATAGATCGACCAGTTTCACCAATATAAGGCATCAACAGAAGCACGGAATCAAGTAAACCCCTTTATCATCCATAGGGAAAATCAGGTCCTTAACCAATCTAAGAGGACTCTTAAATGGTGTAGAGGGGCTTGAAGGTTGAGGAAAAATTATTTTTCTTTAGGATCCTAGCGATTTTATTAGTATTACCTTGGATAAACAGAAGGTGAACTCTAGATAACCAATTGCAAGGATCTTTCTTACCCCTAGGGCCTTTTTCAGCTTTTTGAAAATCTCGAAGACATTGACTCCTGATATAGCCGTTCTTACTGAAAACTTTAAAGAGATGAGATTTTTCACCTTCAAAGTGGTGTTGATTGGAGATTCTAAAGGCTCTGGTGGCTAGGGTACTGAGAACCTCGAGCTTTTGAGCTGGGAAATGATGAGAACTAGAATTTAAATACTGCTCAGTGTGTGTCTTCTTTCTAGAGACTTGATGAGAGAAAGAACCATCATCATTCCTAGAAAGAAGGACATCCATAAAGGGGAGGCTATTATCCACTTCGAATTCCATGGTGAAATTAATGAAGTCAGATTGATCATTAAGATTTCGGAAGAAAAGGTCCAGTTTCTCTTTTCCATGGGGCCAAACCACACAAGTGTCATCAATGAACTTTTTCCAAAGACTAGGTTGAAAAAGGGATGACGAAAGAGCCTTAGATTCGAAGTATTACCTGAAAATATTAGCCACCATAGGGGAAAGGGGGGAACCCATGGCCACAACACAAGTTTGTTAAAATAATTCACGTTTGAAACTAAAGAAGGTCGGGGTTAGAAAAATATCAATGAGATGAGAAGTATGAGGATCAGTGACCCGAGAAATGACATCGATGGCTTCCTTAATGGAAATTAAAGTGTATAATGAGACAACATAAAAACTTAAAAACTATCATCAGGATCCAATTTAATGTCTTTCAATTCAGTAATAAATGAGGATGAGTATTCGACAAAGGAGTCGGTTCAACCCACAAGAGGTTTCAGCTTGCTGGCTAAAAATTTAGTGAGTAGATAAGTCGGACCACCTATGGTGTTGACAATGGGGCGAAGGGGGGCTCTATCCTTATGAATATTGGGAAGACCATAAATCCATGGAGTGACAGGGTTACTTTCAATAAGATTTTTACTAATGGACCCAACAGTGCTACTCAATTTTATGGCCAAAGAAACTAATTTTGAAACTTTTTAAAGGGGATTTTTTTCTAGCTTCTTATAACTCCCACTATTAAGAAGGTGATCCAACATCTTACTACGATAATCCTCCTTGTTTAAAATAACTGTAGCACCTCCCTTATCTACCTTAATAATAACAATGTCCTGGTTATTGTTCAAGGATTTAAGAGTCTCAAACTCATCTTTGCTAATTTTTCTCGTAGGGGACTTAGCTTTTCTGAGTATCGTGGAACAATCTTGCCTAATAGTGTCTTTTGTAGCATCAGAAAAATGTCTAATTCCATATTGTATATCACAAATTATGTCTTGAATAGGGATTTTTTTAGGAGCAAGAGCATAATTGAGGCCCTTCTCCAGCAAACTATAGACATGACAATCAAAATAAAAATGGGAAAGATTAATAATAGTCCTATTCGAGGGGGAAGATAAATAATTGTTATTAATGTTATTATTATAATTATTATAATTATTAATGTTAATGTTATTGTTTTTACAATTATCGGTATTATTATTATTATAGTTATTAGCATTAAAGTTACTATTATGATTAATATGATTATATTTATTAACATCGTAGCTATTATTATTATTATTATTATTTTAATATTATTATTATGTCTATGTATATTGTTACTATTAATATTGTTTTTAAAAATAATATTATTATTAATATGACCCATGTTGTTACTATTAATATTTAAATTATTATCTTTATTATTATTACAATCAATAAAAGGATTAATAAAATGTATAATCAAGGGTTCATGGTTAGAAATCAAAGTCCTAGGAAAATCAGGGAGATTAAAGAAGCTCGAGTCCATACCTGCCTCAACGCGAGCAGCTGAGCTAGAGGTAGCAAAATGCTAGAAAAAAACCTTATCCTGGTCAAACAAACTATTACCATGGACAATTGATTTCATAAGAAACATGATGTTTCCTCAACCTTCAAGCCCCTTCGCACCATTTATAGTTTGCTTAGATTGGTTAAGGACCCAATTTTCCCTAAGGATCGTAAATGAGTTTACTTGATTCTATGCTCCTGTGGGACACCTTACATAGGTGAAAGTGGTCGATTTATTAATAAAAAAAATCATGAACATGTCGTTGACCTTATACATAGTATATCATGTGCCTCTTCCTTAGTAGAGCATGTTGAAAAGATAAATCATCACATTTTCATTGAAGATGTTGAGGTTATTGCGAGGATTGACCATTTCCAGGACTAGAATTTGAGGGAAGCCTTGGAAATCGAAAAGAGCCCTATTAACAACCTAAACAGAGATGATGCTTGGAGTGTTAGCAAATGATGGATTCTTTCCCTTCACTCTTAGTTTCTTTTTCTCTTCCCATATTCTCCCTTTGTCGTTTTCCCCTACTCTCGCTCTCATGTTTCTTTCTCCCTTTCTGTTTTTTTTATTTAGTTTTATTATTATTATTATTTTATGATTTTAATTATTAAATTTACTAATTACTATTATTATTATTATTATTATTATTATGATTGAAATTAATGAAATTACCTATTAAGTAAAGTAAATCAGAAAGTTTATTATATTTTATTATATAACACATAATTAAAACTAGTAGGTAAAGAATAAAAATATTAAAATATATTAAAAAAAGGTATAAATATGAGATTTATATTTAAATTATACAAAATTTAATTACTAATTAATTCATTAATAAATAAATAAATAAATAAGTAAGAATATAATTAAAGAAAATAAAATTTAATTAAATCTTCTATTCTAGTCAAACTAATCATTATTTTACAACGATTAATTGGAGCTTTCCTTATCTATTTAAATAGGTTCCTTGATCAGATTTTTCATCTTGTCTTGATGATGAACCATGGTGGCTGGTTCTAAATGTGTCGCCAACATTTATTTAGATGTGATTTTCACCAAAAAATTTATAGACAATTTATGGTTCACATAAGCCATATTCCTAAAATAGAATTTATTTATTTAATTTAATTTTAAAAAATTATATATATATATATATAATTTTTTTTTGTTTTATTTTATCTTACTATTATTTAAAAAAAATTAGTTTATATTTTTATCTTATTTAATTTAATTTAATTTATATTTCAAATAATTGACTATATTTTAAGTGTAATTTTTAATATTTAAAAAAAAATAGGTGTGGAATTTGATCGTCGCCATTTGTGATTTTTTATTTTTTAATATTTATTTTATTTTATTTAATAAACTAAAGTTTAAGTATTATTTTTTATATTTAAATGAAATAAATATTAAAAAATTTCATTGTTCGTGTTTGTTATATTTTAGTTTAAAATGAATTTAACTTTATTTATTTATTTATTTTTTAAATGTGTAATATAAATAAATTTATTTTTATATTATTTAAAACGGAATTTATTTATTTATTATTTAATTAAATTTTGTATCTTTAAAAAAATATTCACACATTATGAATATTTTGTAAATTAAAATTGAAAAAGCTATATTTAAATGTAAAAGTGTCTGAAAAATAGTTTAAAACAATATTATTATTTAAATCACCTAAGCACTGATCTTCCTAGCCTTTTAAGATGTCAAAATTATAGTGAGCTCGGGGGCTTCTCTCCAAGCTTTTTGACCATAGGAATAAAATCTTAAATGAAACTAAATAACTCTTTTATCTAGGTCCGATAGACCAAAAATTGGTCTTAGTGGACATTAACCATCATCATCATTATCAAAATAAATTTTATAAAAATGAAAAAATATATTTATATTTAATATTTTTATTAAAAAAAAATAAAGACATAATTTGATATTTAAAAATTAACATAAAATTAGGTAATTATGGAAACTTCATCTTTCAAATATATATGTAATGATATAGTATGTTATAAACTAACAAAAACATAAATTAGAAAATAAATAAATAAATTCCAAAATCATGGTTTGTGTTGATGTACTTTGTGTTGAAGTGTTGTTTGGGGTTGAAGTACGATATCAAACATTTATTTGATGGAACAAAATTTTAATAATAAATAAGCTCCAAAATCATGGTTTATGTTGCAAGTACCATTTTTGGTTGAAGTATGATACCAAACAATTACGTAATGGACCAAAATTTTAACTTCACTCTTCTAGCAGTGCCTAAAATTTTAAGATAGTAATTGCTTTTCCACCATATTGAAGAACATATCGTATAAGGAAATGGATGAAATAAATAGGTAAATATGGAATGGATAGAATAGATTCTCCTAGAAAATTCCCTCTCGTAAGGTGGAAACATTGAAAAAACTTTCAATATTGAATTGGAAATGAATGAAAAAAATTCAATCCAATTATTTTCCAAAAATGAAATCCTATCGACATTTTCAACAATGGACTCAAGATTTGCATATTTATCAAACAAATATCCAAGCTCCTATTTGATTAAGGAGTAAGCTTATTTCCATGGATCAAATTAGTTTTCATTATAATTGTTTGATTAAGGAGTAGGCTTATTTCCATGGATCAAATTAGTTTTCATTATAAAGAAAAGGTAAGAAATATAGAATGCGAGCTCATTTAATAGTGATAGTCATTAGACGCTCTTATTTTCAAGTTAATTTATTCACTTGGTCGGATAATATTTTTACTTGCTCACTATTAAATCGACTAATTAGCCTGCTATTTTTATAATAGATCCCATCTCCCGACATAGTTGGTGAAAAACGTTATACGAACTGGTTTGAAATGTCTATGAAAATATCCCTTGGCTTAATTTATAGTTTTTTTCATGAACCTTTTGAATATTATGTATTGAAAATATTTTCAAAATATTGTTCCATTAAAGATCTTGTTGAAATAATATTTCTTTCTGTATCTATAATCTATTCCTATCCCTCGGTAGGAGTAGTACATTTAAAAACATTTTTTATCTCTCCATCAACGATATGCTTGTAGCAATAGAGACAAAATTTATTTAATTTCAATCGAATAGGTGTATTGCATCAATTTTTCTGAGTCATATTTCTACAAATCCCCAGGAATATTTTATAAACACTATCTGGGGTACAACTAGTGCACTCCCAAGTAATTTTTAGTCTTATATATCCACTTTTAGCCATAAACTTACCATGATTATTGGGTGTACTTTTCTTTTCAACTTGAAAAAGAAAAAGGGAACAAGGGATAGAAGTTGATAGTCAAATATCCTACGATGAAACATTTGAAAGTAAAAAAATGATTGATTAGGAGTTTTCAGTACTACTTGCAAAATTTAATGTGTAAACAATCTTTACATCAATATTTATACTTGAATTCTAGCTGGGCTTCCATCCCCAAACTTAGATATTTTTTTGGGTTGAATGCACTAATTTATCCAAGAGGTAGGAGAAGTCAATATAGCACAATTTTTCCCCTAGGCTTTAATGGGAAGGAAAAAATTAAAAAGAGGGAAAATTCAGAGCATCTAGAAAAAAACGATTGATTTCTATCAATAGGTTGCCTAAAAAATTGCACCATAAAATAGCTAAGACATGCGATGTGGAACGATAGTTCTTTAGATATTTCATGGTGAATTCTTCTTATTGATCATAATGTGTAAGTGATTCAACCATATCAGTAGCTATGAATCCTAGGGAAAACTTAGAACTGATGAATATATGTATAATGTGATTCGAGCTACGGTCCTATTTATAAAACATGAAAATAGGTTTCATCACCATAATGAATAGTGATATTCTAAATAATAGACCCTACATGCATGCATACTATCTTTTCACTCCTGATATCGAAGATAAATGAGGGTGGAAAAATGTTGGAAACAAATTTGGGACTATATAAACTAAAATTTTCTATTGACTAGATGGGATGCAGCATAGCTTGGTATCGTGTTTGTTTTCCGTACAAAGTGTCGCAGGTTCAAATCCTATCATCCCTACCTTTCCCTTCTTTTATATGGAAATAAAGGAGAAAATATCGTTTGATATCGGTTCGACGCAAAATCAAATAATTGAATCATATCAGATGTGAAAGTGTTCGTCTCTAAGAGTATCAGCAAAAGGTATTTTTCCTTTATCTTTGAATATTCAAGGAAGCACTCTTAGTTTAGTTCGGTAGAATTTAATTCTTCAAAACCATATGTCCTAGGTTCAAATAATACAAAGTGTGATTCTATTCCTATCAAATCCAGCCCTCTAAATTATCCATAATTCACTCCAACTAGAACGAGAAATGGAATATGACCTCCAAAGAAAATTAGGAGGCTAATGAAATTGGAGGATATTGTAGGACAAAATATCCAATTTATCACCAAATCAATATTTTGAATATGCATTTACGAATAATCAGGACAAAGTTATTGGAATTAGATGTAACACAATTTCAGATGGAAAAGCCTCAATCATTTCGATTCAATAGAATAAGTAGGGTTAATATTTTTCCTCGATAGTACCCCAAATTTTATACGAATATCAATGATCATAAATTGATATAAATATAATAAAAAAATTTATTGAAATTGAATTAGTGAACTGAGAGGGTTTCCCCTTCTTCATTCTAAATAAATTGTATCTTTCTCGAGCTAATGAATACGACTAGAGTGAAAGTGATGGAAGCCAATAAGAAACCAAAATAACTAAGTACATTTATAGTAGGCATGGAAGTACTAAATGAAAAATATATTTATACATATCTCCATGACACAATTACCTATTTTTTTTTCCTAACCTTGAGATCATAATACAAAAGAAAAATTTTCCTAATTCGTACCAATTCGGGATCCTATATATCTATTATGGGATATGTATGAATGAACATGGATGAGATGAGATATATGGTAGAAATATCTTTATTATCCCTATAAATCCCCACATTCATCGAGCAAGTAATTAATGCCACTCATGAACCCCTTCAAAAATTGTTGAATGTAATATTCTTATTGGGTGAATGAATTTGTTTTCAATATGATTGGGTCATCTAACATTATATTTTTACGAGTAGCTATCAGTACAAAGACTAGACTAGAAGAAATCTCTCTACAAACATAGCCAAGTTATTTTAAATTTCATGTTTATGTTTAAGGATATGAATTTCAAGTTTTTATTTTCATTTGTAGATCTTATTCGTCCAATAATTTCACCCTATATATGGATTAGGTTTTTTCAATATTCATTCTTAGAGCCTGTAGAGCCCGATGTTACAAAAATTCCACCTATTACAAGGACTAACTCGTAATTTCACATAACTAAAATTTAATAGGATCTGATGCACTATGAACTTGGTTTATCTAATGAGTGATTCCTTCTAATTAATACAATTCTATGGCATAACTCCATCTTCTCCAGATACTATTGGAAAAGAAACATACATCTGCGTAGCACCAGTGATAGCCATGAAATATGAATTACTAGGGTCATCTACACAGGCATAATATCATGTTGGAATGAAAAGGAAGAAGTAGAAGTATCATATTTTGGATGATTTTTATTGATAGCGATTGATATCCTTTGTTGTAACAACTCCATTTTTTTCATTATACTATCTCGGTGATTAACCATCACATGCCTCCTTAAGACCCTGTCCTCATGACATCTCTGCTATTTTTTTAGGGATATTGTTTCATTTAAACTTTAATGATAATTAACATGGGTGAAATGTCCCCCCATATAAATTTATCCACCCCTTAACTCTATTTTACCATTATATCTTTATCACTTACAAAGTACCCCCCTTAACCCTATGTTTTATTATAAACACATCTCAACTTTACATAATATAGTCATTCCTATATTAGCCTAAGTGAGACTCTTACAACCTACTACCCATAATACATATCTGTTAATTTTAATATTTATCTACATATTTATAGACTTATGAACCCTACCCCTCTCAACGCATATGTATAGCTTTGATAAGGTAAGTAATATGGATTATATGCTATGCACAATTGTCTTTTCAAATTTATTAACCCTAACCCACCTGGTGACCTATTCAACGCATGGGCTTCCATGTCGAAATGTGACATGGCATCACATGGCCGTCACACACCTTTCGAGGCTCCACATGTACGCTAGAGATTAAACCAAAATAGATCAACAGTTACGATGAAATGGTGGAAACCCTAAGGTGTTTACCCTAGTTTCCTTTGCCTCATTTTGTCATTTTAGTATATGGGAGGCGATTGTCTATCACTCTAGAGCTTTGCCTCCATGGCCGACCTGCAAATCTTGTTTCAGAGCTATGTGTTTGATTTTCCCCTCATTAGCACAGCTGGAACTATATCTAAATGGAATGACTAGCAAGAATTGTGTTTCAGGGGTGTTGTGCGTAATTTGTTCACTAATATGGTGAAGTTTTTGGATTAGCTTGATACCCCGTTGAGCTCTATCTCCATGCCCTATCAGGTAATTGGTTAATGTGTTTTTGTTCTTTCATTGCAAACTGTAGCCATTATAATATTTTTATACTAATATTCTTTGGTTAATTTTTTTGCAGGATGGATGCATAATGATGTTTACTGGTTACTTGACTCCTTCAGGTAAATAGAGCCTATCTTTAACTCTAAAATTATTCAGGGTTTCTCATTTTTTTCATTTTACTAATATGGGGTTTGTGTACATTTTGCAGAGGCATCCTCTGCCCTCTACCTGAGGACATGGGACCACTGTCCCCTCTTCTATTCATAGCGACGACACATCCTCAACTCCCATCGATCTCATTCATCACACAAGAGGTAAGTTTCCTTTCGATTTCAGCTTTGGTTCACATATATTGTTCTGGATTTTTATAAATTCGAAGTTATACCCTGTTTCTGTTGTGATTTTGTTGCCTACCCTTGCTCCACATTATGGGTTTAGGCTTATATACAATTTTTGTTCTAATTTTTTTTGTTGGGATCTTGGGTATTCCTATACCCAACTGGGTTGGCTTTATTGCTCTCACAATTTAATTGAGTGACTCGTATAATTGAGTGATTCCTCTCTTATACCGCTTTCTTTGTTCAGTATACTATTTATTCATCCATAAATCATTATTTTGTTGTCTGTCTATGTTATTAGAAATTTTGTTACTAAACATTTATCCCTATGCCGTCAGTGTGAGGATTTCCTTCTCAATGTGAGGATTTCCCTCTCAGTCATGTCATATTTCATCATGGTGGTATTTTGGTTTTTAACTTTTAGTTTTTGGTTTTGATTTGGTTTTCTACCCAATGGCCACGTTGCGCTTCTCTCATGTTTTGTATACGTAGGCCTCTCAGAAATTTAATTACGATATAGGATGGGGTTTTTGCCCTTGGCATGAATCGTCTAAGAATATTTTTGTTGATTTCATTATCTACTCATTTATTTCATACAAGAATTATTGTTACTTTGTTTAAAGAGAGATCTAGGTTTTGTCCATGTGACCCCATAACTATATTTTGATATTAGTGTGAGGTTCAGGTTAGAATAGTTCAGAGAAAATTAGATTCTTAGTTAATTTGTTAGTTCAATTTCTTCTTTTCATAGTAGAAATATGGCTACGTTATTTTAATGAATATCTTAGTTTTACCTCTTTACCTTTATTCGTGTATTTAATTACGTTTCTTACCCAAAATTGGGGTTTTCATTTGTAATTTCAAGAATTACCAGTCGTGGATTCCATGTTAAAATTTTTGTATTATCTTTAAAATTCTTCATATTTTATATTCATATAGCTAATTGGTATTATTTTAGGACTCTGTGAGGCATGTCCTATGTTTCTCAATGTAATTATTTAATTTTCTAGGTTATAATTTCACTCTTCAATTTCTGAGTTTCACATCGGAAACTTGCTAATTTATTTAATTGTAATTGTATTATTTTTTTCATGATGTTGCCTCATAAGCCTTATCCCTCTATGATTTGTTACTTTGTTAATATTTAGGTATGGCTTTCATATATTGATCATGAGTTCCTTTTACTCATTTAGTTCGTATTAGATGAGATGGTACTTTTATGTTTTCCCTTTTTTTAATTACACTACATAGACACAATGTTTAATTGTACTAGGGTTCTTCCTCTAAACGTAACACGTAGTCTACTAATGTAGGCCCATTCTCAGGTTGAGTTTTGGAACAATACATTTTTACTTATCAGTCCCCCACAACTTTCTTCTTACTTCTATAGATTTATTTTTTATTTTTTATTTACAAATTTATTTACTTGTTTGAAAAATTTAATTGTTGTGTTTTAATATGGGTAAATATTACCCAGGTTGCCCCTGTTTCTCATATTCGGACAAGTGATCCACAAAATGGACATACTCCCTTATTCAGGTTAGTCCGATTTGTTTAAGTATTCTCTAGTTCATGTTTATAATCTTGAGTTACACATGTTGAAACAACATTATTTACCACATTCACTATCTGTGTGTATAGGTGAAGAATGCAACCATGGAAGATTATAATCAGGTAATTAACTATCGTTACTTGTCTTCATGTATTGATAGTATGATTACTTTTTATTAGTTAGTAGAATTGTTTTCTAATTCTTGAATTGTCTTTTGTAGGTTTCATCTCATAATATTTTGTTTGAGATGCACGCTCCAGTTGTCTCATTTCTAGCGCATGCTTACAATTTTAATCTCTCTTTCTTGGGTTCATCACCTTTTGTACCATTATGGATCTTATGGCACTTAGCTTAGTCCAGCACTTCTAGGGGTTATGTGTCAAGGCCATGCTTTTTCTTAGAACATAAATTATTTTGATGCAAATATTTTTCAATTTTAGCTAGTCACATAAATATATATATATATATATATATATATATATATATATATATATATATATATATATATGACAATGATATTTTCAATGATCTTTGCAATTTATTGTACTTAGATAGTTACTATTTAATATTTGGAAATTCTGAGTTATTCTATTTCATATAACTACCTCTTCCAATTTTCCATTATGTAATATCATATCAGAATATTTCCATACTTTTCTTGTTTATATAAGGCTGGTCCACTTGGTGTTTTCTTAGAAAATTTTTCATATATGAAAGTCCTTTACTTCTACATGCATTCATATATTAGCATATGTAATTAGTTTACTTCTATATGCATTCCTACAGTTATATATGAAATCTTTTACTTATACATGTATTCATATTTTCTAGTACATATTGGCTAAAATACTTTAATGTAATTCACCTATGAATTTCTACATAGTTGTACTTATCAGAGTATAACCTTTTGGGGTTTATAATCTCACAAAATTTGACTCTTCTTTCCTTCTTTCAGTAACTTAGTCTGTGTAAAAGAAAAAGAGTCTTCATTGTATTAAACTACGGAGAAGACTTTGTACAACACAGATGATTATTTACTTGATATTTTAATAACTATTTACATGTCAACAGTACACAATAGGACTTACACCTTTTTCCTAATAAGATCTGTAACATAATTGTACATACAAATTCATATCTTCCATATGGATATATACCTATTACTTAAGACCGGTTCTCTTATCTAAAACACTTATATAACATCATAACTTAGTACAAAACCATAGTAGGTACATACCAATGTGTAAAGTCAAATTTTTCTCCAAACCTTGAGCTTCTCCTCAGATCTCTCCCCCGAGAAGGTACCAATATTCTCTGGTGTTGGGAACCTTTTGTCACACTAGTGATGGCTATTTTAAGCCTTCTTCCCCTCAGCATGTTTCAATAACGGTGTCTCGTTATTATGGGTTGTTGTTTCCCATAGCCTATAATTTTCTTTTGTTTTTTCCACAAAAGATTATTTTAAAACTTTTTTTTTCCTCAGCACAGTTTTTCTTACCTCTTCCCAGTAACTTTCCACTTGACCGGGGATTTTTATTAGATATTTTTGTCCCATCTAATTTAATTAATTATTTATTTTTCTCTAAGGATTTTTTAAAGAGTTTTGGGAAAGTTTCAAATTATAGTCCATTCTCATGGATAATACTTTCCTGATCTCAATGAATTTTTCTTTACCACATTAACCTCTCTTTTATAAGTAATCATTAATTTAAAAATAATTTTCTCCATGTATAACTATTCCATAGGTCCACCTAGACCTTGGTATTATTTACACAACATAAAAGTTGTAAATAAAGGGTATTACATATCCCCCCCATAAAAAAAAAAAACATTGTCCTCAGCATTACAGATTAATTTGTTTATTCTTTTAATAACACTCGATACAATTCATTCATACTTTCTTCCTACTCCCAAGTTTCTTATTCAGGTGTAAAGTGCTTCCACTGCACTTTCACGCAAGCTGTTGTTCTATTCTAGAGCACGTTTTCTTCTCATTCCAATATAAACAATGGTTCTTGAAGAAAGTCCCCTTCTATTTCCACATGTATCAAAGTCTAGTCAACCACATCAGAAGGATCATGAACATATTTCTTCAACAATAATACATGAAAAACATTATGAACTTTAATATGACTAGGTAGAGCTAATTTGCAAGCTATCGGGCCCACTCATTCCAAAACATCAAAGGGTCCACAGTATCAAGGTGATAACTTAGCACAAATGTTAGTGTGAAATGTACTTTTGTGAGGTTTGATCCTCAATTTCACGTGATCCCCAATCTTGAATTCCCTATGAATTCTTTTCTTATTTGCATAACTCTTATGGCGGTCTTGACCTACTTTGATGTTATGTTTAATTTGTTTTATTTTTCATTCCATTTCATGTAGCGTTTCAAGTCCAATACAAATTTTTCCTCTGGTTGACTCTAGCTAAGTGCAGTGTGGCATTTTTTTCCATACAAAGCTTCAAATGGATTCATTTAAATAGAGGTATGGTAGCTGCTATTGTAAGAAAAATCTCTGAAATGCAGAAAGTCCTCCCACTTAGTGGGTCTATCCATTACATACAGACAAAGAATGTCCTCTAATATTTGGTTTTTCCTTTCTTTTTTCCCATTTTTCCGAGGATGATAATATGTGCTAAAGTTCAGATTTGTTCCCATTCCTCCAAAAAGTGTTTTCCAAAATTTAGAGATAAAATTTCCATCCCCATCCGAGATAATCATCTTTCGTATTCTGTGAAGTCTAAATATTTGCTTTACAAATATATTGGCCACTTATGTTGTCCCAAAAGTGGACTGTACGAGTATAAAATGTGTTGGCTTGGTTAATGTGTCCACCACCACCATAATGGAGTCATGCTGGTATTTTCTACATGGAAGTCGAGTCATAAAATCCAGGGATACTACTTCCCACTTTGATTCTGGAATTAGAATATAGCTTAGTAAGGTTTTGATGCTCTACCTTAACCTATTTTCATTCTAAACATCTTGCCAGGTAATCATCTATTTCTTTCTTCATTCCTAGTCAAAACATATTCTTCCACAAATTTGTCACCATATTTTTATAACTTGGATGACTTGAATAAGGTCTCTGATGGTATTTATATAAAATCATCTATTCTAAGGTAGATACATTTGGTACATACAACCTCTACTTATAACTTATTAATCCTTTTGGTTTCATGGTGTTTCCTTGATTCGCGTAAATTTTTGATACTCTTTAAAAAAAGACCTTTTACTTCAGCTGATGTGTTAAAATTACATTTTATCAAAATAATTAATTAAAACATGTAGATATAATCAAGAGGAACACATGTCAACAACCATACAATAAAATTGGAAGGGATTTAATAACAGAGTTCATCTAGTGTGGAATACGTCTCCAGGCCTCGGTGTCTTGATGGTGTTGGTCACTTCATTCAATGCTATAAATGTGAATATGTAAATGGATGTTTTTTTCTTATCGTACAATGAAATCATCCCTCAACATGAGTGTCAAAGTCTCTCCACGAGACGTTCCGATGCACGAAACTCTCACTCATAATAGACCTCCTCTGAACATGACATAAACTCACACATAATGGCTATGTGTATCCCACCAACATGGCAGCAAAAGGATATCAATAAAACATACATGTGACAATGAGTATCAATCCAACATGGCAACAAAGGGATCTCAAACATAAATGACAATCCATGATAGAAATTACATCTCATGTCAAGAACAAAAACAAGATCCTCCATCAAACATCAAGCAGGGACCTATAAATCATAATCCATCTCATCACAAAGGGAAAAAGAAGTACACGATCACACTGCATATACCTCACATTGAAGATGACTATATAATAGGTTTCTTCACTGTTGGATCAAAAATCACCATCACAATCTTGGGGTCGAAAGGCATGAAATCGACTTCTCACTCCTTGAATGCTGACACCTGCAACTCTACTTTGAAAAGTGGCCAAAAAACATAAGGCTCGAATTCTAATATCTTGTTTTGGGGGTATCTCTAAAACACAAGCAAACTCCAACCAGAGATAGACTGGGAGGGAATTTACCAGATATTTCGCCCCTAAAAGAGGACGAGAACCGGAGGCTAGTTGGCCCTTTCCAGAATATGTCTAAGAGTGAAAGATAACACACCAAGTGGTATAGAATTAGAATACTCAAAATCAATAATAGACATACAATAGAAAGACTACATGACAACCACGACAACAACGACAACTATGGAAACTCATCCAGAAACATGTAGAAGAAATGTTGAGCCATTTTATTGATTTGAGAAATGTAATGGAGTACAACAAGCTAATATTGCACGAGGGAAGTGAGAAAACACTCTCAGAGAATACCAGAAATGGCTGCTCTAGGAACTACATCCTAGCTGCTGGGAACTGTTGTGCAACTGCAACTGCTGGAATGGACAGAGAACTAGGGGCTGATCCCCTTATTGGAATGAGCTGAAAATTGACAAACATCCTCTCCTCAATAACCCTGGTAAGATCCACAAACAATTCCAATAATGTTTGACCCCCGAAAACACCAGAAACTACCTCCCCAGTCAGTTACGCTGGCCTCCAAGGGACACCGCAACAGATGGATAGAAATAGCTAAAATACTGCCAGAAACTTCGTCAAAAACCTTCGACATGCAAAGGCTAACCCTCTGCGCGAAATCCCGGTGAAATCACCTGTAGAAACCCCAATCCAAAGCTTTGACACAAGGGATTTCATCCTCTGTCCTAGTGACTGTGCAGTCTTTCTAAGCTCTAGCTTCGCAACAAACCCAAACAATGAAATGACACACAAAATACTTAAAAACAAACCTTGCCCGAGCAGGCACTCGAAGTCCCTCGGGGCTAAGGGTGAGATCTCCGCATGGAGACACTCGGTGCACTAAACAGTGCTGCAGACATGCTAAACAACCAGTGTGCTAAAGAAGACCAAACTCTCACTCAAAAATCAAAAAATTCAGAATGATCCAAATGAGGAGGCTCCTCCATATTTTATAGCATTGGTTTCCCTCCAAAACCAACGTAGCATCTCGCTCCTCCAAATCATCATCCTTATCTGTGCAAAAGCTTCTAGAGTGCATGTAGGGCCCCCTCCTCTATGTCGTGTGTGGCCCCCCTTGGCTCCCCCCTTAAGTCACAACGTCGTGCTACTAGGAAGGTGTTTTATTCCACTAAAGTGAGTTAGACCCCTTTTACTCACTTTTCTTATTTATCTACAAACCACATAGGGAAAAAATATACAAATTCAAATATTTCAATTAGCTATCGCTAATTAGGAATATTACAGTCCCCCCCGGAAAATGTTTTCTTGCCCTCAAGCAGCTGAAGTGATGGATGCTGCAGAATTTTCTTGCTCTTCCAAGTGGCATCCTCATTCAGAAAATTCTTCCACCTCACCAAGAATTCCCTGGTATCAATAATGGCCTCTGGATGTAACACCAAGTGCCCCTCATCATCTGTAGGTGGTAGCTCCTCTGTCACTGTCAGCTGCTGTCCCAGCGCCTTCTTCAAGCATGATACATGGAAAATGTTGTGGATCTTGCTGCCTTGGGGCAGCTCCAACTCGTATGCAACGTTCCCAATCCTGCTTATCACCCTGTATGGCCGGTAGAAACGTGGCTTGAGCTTCTCAGCTCCCTTCTTCTTCAGCGATGACTGTCGGTATGGCTGTAACCATAGGTAGACCAAGTCCCCTACCTCAAACTGTCGCTCCACCCGACCTCTGTTGGCATACAGCTTCAGCTAGTTCTGTGCTATAGCCATGTTGTCGTTGAGAGCTCGGAGGATATCCTGACTCTCTTGGATCCACATCTTGGCTCTAGGAGCCTTACTCGCACCGAACATCACATCAGAAAATGACAAAGGATGGTACCCATACAAAGCATAGAATGGTGACATCCCAATAGACATGTGATGTGTCGAGTTGTAGCGGTACTCCCCCAAATGCAACCATCTCAACCATGCTCGTTGTTGCCCACTCACATAGTTACGCAAGTAGCCCTCCAGCCACTTGTTAACTATCTCTGTCTGTCCATCCGTTTGTGGGTGGTAACTGGTACTCGGTGTCAACTCTGTCCCCACTAGCTGGAAAAGCTCCTGCCAAAATCCACCCATGAAGCGACTGTCCCTGTTACTGATGAAGGTCTTGGGAAGACCATGCAATCTGAAAATCTCCCAGAAGAACAGCTCATCCACCTGCGCTGCTGTGTAATGTGCGAAAATGGAAAAGAAGTGTGCATACTTTGTCAATCGATCAATGACGACAAAGATACAATCCTTGCCCTGCACCATGGGCAATCTTGTGATGAAATCCATCAATATGCTCTCCCATTTTCCCTCCGGAATGGGAAGAGTTTGCAACAACCCCGCGGGATGGCTCATCTCACCTTTGTTCCTCTGACAAACATTTCCCTCCATGATGTGCTGGAGTACGTCCTCCTTAAGGCCCTTCCATGGGAACCTCTCTCTAATGGCCCTGTAGGTTTTGGTAAACCCCTGATGGCTTGCCAATGGAGAATCATGTGATGCCTGGAGTATCTTCCTCTTAAGCTGAGATCCTTCAGTCAAGAAGATCCTGTCCCTCTAATAGATGATCTCATCGATCACCCTGTACCAATCATCCACCACTTGCCCGTCCAGCACCTCACATGCAAACCTGTCCTTGGAGTACTAAACTAAAATTCGAGCTCTCCAATCTGCGTCCAAGCTCATAAGAGATAACGTGGCTGGTCTACGTGAAAGAGCATATACTACCACTTTATTCTTACCCTTGACATACTCAATGTCAAAGTCATATGCTTGGATCTTACTGATCCACTTCTGCTGCCTCTCCTGTAGCTATTTTTGCTCCAAAAAGAACCTGAGGCTGTTGTGGTCAGTCCTCACCCTGAATCTTTCTCCCACCAGATACTGCCAGAATTTGGCCAATGAATGCATGATGGCCAACATCTCCTTGTCATAAATAAGATACAACCTCTCATGCAGAAGGAGTTTCCAACTCTCAAAATCTATAGGGTGTCCCCCCTGCATCAATACTACACCGATCCCCTCTCCCGACGCATCACACTCCAAGACAAATGGCTGCGTAAAATCCAGCAACACAAGCACTGGGCAACTACTCATCACCTACTTAAGCCTATCAAAGGCTTTCTGTGCTGTATCTGTCCAACTGAATGCCCCTTTCTTCGTCAGATCTGTAAGGGGTGCAGCAAGCTATGAGAACCCTTTGACGAGCTTCTTGTAATAGGCACATATCCCAATGAACCCTCAAATTTCTGTCACATTCTTCGGCTCTGGACAATCTCTAATGGATCTAATATTCTCCTCGTGGACCCTCACTCTGTCCACTCCAATGATGTGACCCAAATACATAATCTCTATCATCCCAAACTCACACTTGGAGAGCTTAGCATAGAACTGTTGCTCTTCCAAGATATTTAGTACTGCCTCTATATGTTGGAGATGCTCCTCCCACGTCCTGTTGTATATGAGTATGTCATCAAAGAAAACCAATATAAAATTCCTCAGATGACTGTAGAAGATATGGTTCATGCAGGACTTAAAGGTGGTTGCTGCATTGGTCAGCCCAAAAGGCATAACCAAAACTCAAAGTGCCCATAATGGCACCTAGAGGCGGTCTTGGAATGTCTTGTTCCCTTATGCGAATTTGGTGGTACCCTGATCTCAAATCAATCTTTGAGAAGAACTTATCTCCTCTCAGCTCATCCATCAAATCATCGATCCTAGGTATAGGGTACCTATTGTTCAGAGTCTTCTTATTCAGGACCCTGTAGTCAATGCACATCCTCAAAGTAGAATCCTTCTTCTTCACCAACACCACAGAAGAAGCAAATGGGCTCGTGCTCGTTCTAATGTGTCCAAGAGCTAGCAACTCCTGGATGGCCCGCACAATCTCATCCCGATAGGCTTTGGGATGCCTATAGGGTGTAGTGATCACCACCTGGATACCCTGCTCCAACTCGATGGTATGCTCAAACCCTCTTTTTGGTGGCCGACCTGGTGGTACAGCCCCAAACACCACCTCATGCCTGTCAAGGATGACCTGTATCTCTGGATGAACTGCTCGACCAGTGGTCTCTACCTCTGATGCCCGTAACTCAACTGCCCACTCTATGTTACCCTTCCAGAAGTCTGCCTCCATCTGGTGTGCCGACACTGTCTGAGGTGGGTAAGTATGCATCTCGCAGATCTTCTCATGCTTCCTAGTCTTCTTGTCATCCCACTCCATCTCTAAGGCCTCCCAATCTGTGGTGACCTTCCCCAGCGTAATCAGCCACTGAACACCCCGTACCACATTGGTATCTGGTATGTTGACTATGAAAAAGTGATCAGTCACGAAGTAAGTACCCATCGTCACTAATAATTTTGGAACATACTGGGCACACTACATCATCTGGGCTCCTGGGACCAATATTGAAAATCCATCAAAACTCTCGGTCGGTATACCCCGCCGCTCAACCATCTATGCATTAATAAATTTGTGGGTTCCTCCACTGTCGACCAAGACTGATACTCGTTGGCCATGTACTGTCCCACGTACACGCAGCGTCAAATACTTAGGAACTCCTCGGAAAGCTACAAGGGCCCCTCCTGTAGGTGCAAAGGCTGCACCTCCCATCCCTGGAGGTGGAGGCGACAACTGATCCTGGGCCATCTGAATATCTCCTGCCTCCTCATCATCCTCCTCATCCTCTTCCCTGCTCTCATCGGAGAAGACCTCAATAAAGTGTGCTTTGCCAGTAACACACCTTCCTGACATGTGAAGCATAGCTGCTTCTTCCTCAACTCCCTCCGGGCCTCATCATCGACCTATGCCTATCATGGATTCCCCTTTGGAGGAGGAACCCTCACATCCTTCCCCTTGGGCTGGGTACCCTGTTTCTGGGGGTAAAGTGTCCGCATCCTAGGCAATGCATCCTACAAGTCTCTAGTCCTGCGGGTAGCATCCTGGAGTGTAGCCAGTCTAGTGGATCTGAATAGACCTCGAAGTGGCTCTGCCAATCCCTCCACAAACATATAGATCATCCGTGTCGTGGATAGATCTGGCACCATCATCGAAACCCTCAATAAATCTGCAATGTATTTCTCGGGGCTCCCTGTCTGTCTGAGCTTCGTCAGCTCAAAAAAATGTTGTTCCGGATCCCTCCGATCAAAACACTCTATCATTCTCCTGGTGAACTAGGCATATGTCGTCACTGTAGAATGCCCGAGTGTCACCATCCCATGGAACCACCAGTCCTAGGCCTCACCATCCAAATGTAATGTTGCCACCTTGATGGCCTCCGCCTCCAACATCTGGCTAAGATGGAAATAGATGTCCAGCTTCTCCACCCAAGACTTTGCCGAACTGTTTGACGATCCATCAAACGTAGGCAAATGAAATCTACTAGAGGCATAGTGGGAATCTCCCTCATGGTAATGCCGGTTCCCTCTATGATGGTCGCGGGGTATACTATCCCGCTGGAGCTGCACAAAATCTCTGAATGTGAGAGCATCCCTGAACTCCTGCCCTTAGGACTGATACTATGAAAAGTACTCCTCTAAGTGCCTGGGCTTTGCCTCCTGCTGGGCTTCTGCCCCTGTATCAGCTCCCAAGAAAGTGGGCATAGTAGAGCGGGTAGGTGCACAAGAAGCTGTCAGCTAAGGAATATCACGCTGAGCAGCACCCTACTCCGACAAATGGTGGGATGCACTTGATCCATCTCTGACCTCAAAAGCTCATGGAGTCTCATGCTGCCTAGTCTCCACAGTTGTGAACCTCTGGCCCATCACCTATCTCTGTCGGGCTAAGTCTTGCACCAACTTGAGGAGTGCCTCACCAAACTATTTGGCCTCTGTGTCATCTGCCATTAGCGCTTTCTACTTCAAATATACTACAAGCTCTACCTCGTCTACGTCCTTCTCAGGCCCTCTCTACTGATCTGTGTTTTCTACCTGATCACAGTCTTCCTCTTCATAGGTGGCCTCTAACCTACGCTCACGGTCTCTACACTTCCTGCCTCTGTAGGGTATCTTTCCTGATGTCATAGACCATAGGCTGAGCCAAAACTATGCTCTGATACCACTGTAATATCATGTTTTGGGGGTATCTCTAAAACACAAGAAAACTCCAACCAGAGATAGACTGGGAGGGAATTTACCGAATATTTCGCCTCTAAAAGAGGACGAGAACTGGAGGCTACCTGGCCCTTTCCAGACTCTGTCTAAGAGTGAAAGATAACACACCAAGTGGTATAGAACTAGAATGATCAAAATCAATAATAGACATATAATAGAAAGAGTACACGGCAACCACAACAACAATGGAAACTACGGAAACTCACCCAGAAACATATAGAAGAAATGCTGAGCCATTTTATTAATGTAAGAAATGTAATGGAGTACAATAAGCTAATCTTGCATGAGGAAATTGAGAAAACACTCTCAGAGAATACCAGAAATGGCTGCTCTAGGAACTGCGTCCTAGCTACTGGGAACTACTGTGTAGTTGCAACTGTTGGAATGGACAGAAAATTAGGGGCTGATCCCCTTGCTGGAATGAGCTAAGAATCGGCAAACCTCCTCTCCTCAATAACCCAGACAAGATCTGCAAACCAGTCCAAGAATGGCTGACCCCAAAAAGCACCAGAAAATGCCTCCCTAGTGAATTACGCTGGCCTCCAAGGGACAACGCAGTAGCTGGATAGAAACAACTAAAATACTGATAGAAACTCCACCAAAAACCTTCGACAGGAAAAGGCTGACCCTCTGCTCGAATTCCAGGTGAAGTCACCTGCAGAAACCCCAATCCAAAGCTTTGCCACAAGGGACTGCATCGTCTCTCCCAGTGACTGCACAGTCTCTCTAAGCTCCAACTCCGCAACAAACCCAAACAATGAAATGACACACAAGATACTGAAAAACAAACCTTGCCTGAGTAGGCACTGGAAGTCCCCCGGACCTAAGTGTGAGATCTCCGCATGGAGACACTCAGTGCACTAAATAGTGCTGCAGACAGGCTAAACTACCAGCGTTCTACAGAAGACCAAAGTCTCACTCCAAAATAAAAAAATCAAGAATGATCCAAATGAGGAGGCTCCTCCATCTTTTATAGCATTGGTTTCCCTCCAAAAACAACGTAGCCTCTCTCTCCTCCACATCCTCATCCTTATCTGTGCAAAAGCTTCTAGAGTGCATGTAGGCTCCCCTCCTCTACGTCGTGTGTGGCCCCGCTTGGCTCCCCCCTTAAGTCACAACATTGTGCTACTAGGAAGGTGTTTTATTCCAATAAAGTGAGTTAGACCCCTTTTACTCACTTTTTTTATTTATCTACAAACCACATACGACAAAGCTATACAAAGTCGAATATTCCAATTAGTTGTTGCTAATTAGGAATATTACACTGATGGAAAATGTGACTGCACTGATGAAATCATGTCGACAAGAGGTGTAGGATTGACTGTCAATTTGCTGAATTTTGACACTATCAAAATCTGGGCCTCAGGGAATCTTTTAGATTCCCCTTAGATTCCTCAAAGATGTTGCTCCACAGGGAAACTAGAAATATGCAACTCAACACAAGAATCTGATCTCGCCATTTAGATCCTTCTGAAATTCTGAGAATAATGAGTATAAGTTGACCTCATTTTAATACCGGTGAATTTTTCCCTCTAAGGAATCTGAAAGATTCCCTCAAGATTCCTAAAGATTCTCCTCCACATGGAATCTGAAAAACCGATTCTCAAATAGAAAATCTGGGCACACCATCGCATTCTCTGCGAAATTTTGGTTAAAATGTAAATAAATTTTATTACTTTTTTACATAGGAAAACTTTACCTCAAAATATTCTCCAAGCATAAAAGAAGATTTTGTCTCGAAATCTATGTAGCATCGCCTCGAACTACATTCTCCAACCTACCTGGGCGCACTGGGAAAAAAATGAATTTAAATAAAATAACTCAGGTGGAGTTTACAAAATAGCCCACTGGCCTTATGGTAAAAAAGGCGATTTGTTAAGGGGAGGTCGGGAAGGGGGATCAAATATCGCCTCCCCCAAAATCTGCATCATACAGTTTTTTTGGGTGTGTTTTTAAATTTCTAAGAAGAGTCAAGGCTGCCTTGTGTGGCCCGCCCAACAAACCCACCATATATTATATTGGTGTCACATGCGGTTTAATAGGACCGTCGCATGGGGGCGGGCTAGCCCACGTGGTTGTCACATGTTCGATACCCATCGGTCTTAGCTATTCCTGCTTGTTTATATGCCATATATATATATTTATATATGGTGCATTTTGTTTAAAGGTTGGGGTGGTGGGGTTGACCACCAACCACCCCACCATATATATATATATGGTTTGTGGTCATTGGTCACCCTGTGGGGTCTAGGGGGGGTCATAAACCACTGACCAATATTTAATATGGTTGTTATATGGTTATGTGGTGGGGTGGCGGGGGTGGTGGTGTGCCACCCTTACAACCCCCATTTTTATATATTTTTTTATTTTTAATAAAACTACCACACTTAATTTAATAGTCTTTTTTTAGGTTGAAGGAGACAATTTAAGGAGGCCACAAATTTTCCCGGAATCTGGCTGGAGCTGGTCAAAATCCGGTGGTCGGAAAGGTGCAAAATTGTGCCTTACTTAAGCCTGCCACCTCATCAAGTTAACTAAGAACTTTGACTACTTCTAACTTTCGCATATGAGCTTGGTTTGACGAACTATTCACACTATTGCGATCAGAATGATGAGATCTTCAAATTGAACCGGGTTTGAGAGAAATATAAAAATCTTGATTTTTGAGCTTTCATAAGCCCTCTTTGTCCTATGTGTGTCTCTGGAGCCACCTAGATCAATCCTAGAATTTCAGCTTGCTATCAGTTTTCCTGCAATTTCATATATTGGGAATCTTGTGATAACACTTCTTGGATCTGTTCCTCGACATCAAATTTCACATTGTTACTTGTGTAAGAAAAACTTGATGGGAATGTCTACATAAGGCATCAAAAATTTGGTTTTCCTTTCTTTTAATGTGTTTTATCTCCATATCAAATTCCTTAAGGAAATCTAACGATCTTGTTTTCCTTGCATTCAAATCTAGATGACTAAAGAAATATTTCAGATTGATATGATCAATCGTCAACAAAAATTTCTTACCCAACAAGTAGTGTCGCCACATTTTTAATTCATGTATGAAAATAGCTAATTCCAAGTCATAAGTTGTGTAATTTTTCTGATGTTTCTTTAGTTCTCATGACTCATAGGCTATCACTACATTATCTTGCAGCAATACTCCTCCCAATACTTCTATACAAGCATCAGTGCATACAACAAACTATTTTGTTGGATCAACAATTTTTAAGAAAGGTGCAATAGTTATTTTTTTTTTCAACTACTCAAGGCTCTCTTGACACTTGGCTATCCATTAAAAATTCATACTTTTTTTCTGCAAAGAGGTAATAGGATAAGGCAATCTAGAAAATTCTTCTACAAATCTGTGATAATATCCGATAAAACCCATAAATGAATGTATTACTGGTACATCTGTGGGTACAAACCAATTTAAATTTTCTTGTACCTTTTCTGGATCTACCACCAACACTTTCTTGGAAATAACATCTCCCAAATATTAGATCTTGGGTTTGTAAAAATCACAGTTGTATATTTTTGCATACAATTGGTGTTCTATGAGTGTTTGAAGCAGTATACGAAGATGTTCCCAGTGTTCCTCTTTGTTCTTAGAGTACTCTAGAATATCAGCTATGAGTACTAGCACAAACTTATCATGTTTGTGTAGAAAACTATTCATGAGCCACATGAATGTAGAAGGGGTGTTTGTGAGTTCAAAGGCTAAAACTACGAACTCGTGATGTCCATACCAATTTCGGAAATTCGTTTTGTCTATGTCTTTGTCTTCGATGTGAAGCTGGTGAGAACCAATTCTCAATTCAATTTTTAATAATATAGTTTCCCACATTGCTTGATCAAACAGACAATTTATTCGTGGGAGGGGGTACCAATTCTTGATGGTTAACTTTTTTAATTGTCTGTAATATATGGACATCTCGAGGGTTCCATCCTTATTTTTGACAAATAAAATCGACGTTCCCCATGGAGACACACTTGTTCAGATATAGCCCTTGTTTAATAATTCCTGCAACTAAAGTTTTAGCTCCAACATTTCAGGGTTACTCATTCTATATGGGGCTTAGGAAACTGGGGTGGTTCTGAGTACCAGCTCAATAAAGAAATCAATATCTCTTCTAGGGGGGAATTGAGGAATTTTTTTATGAAATACATCCTCAAAATCCTGAATCACTGGTAAATTTTCTATCGCATCATTTTTTTATTGCTGTCACAAATCTTAAATTTGGACAAATTACATTAGAAAACTTTTCCCTACTATCTGCTTCAGCTGTAATGTAGAAATTTTCCTAACAAACACAGGTTTTGGTTTCCTTCTTACCACCACTCCCTTTCCTAGAGCATTAGTACAATTTACTATTTTTTCGAAATAGTTTACTACTACTTTCTATTGTTCCATCCAATCCATATCAACTAGGAGGTCATAAGATCCTAAGGGAATGATATTCATATTTAAATCTGTGTTGTACCCTTTTAAGTTGGCACAATATTTGTGCAATTTATGGGTGAACTTCCATTTGGTTCCTGTAGCCAACTTCACCAGCAAAGAGTGTGGAAATTTTTCTATCTTCAATTTTCATTTTTCAACTATATGTGGACTCATATAACTTAAAATAGCTTTAGGATCAATTAAAATAGACACATGTTGGTTGAAAATGATACCTTCAATTTCAATCATAGTTGATTCATGCTTAGCTTGTCAATATTCCATTATTGCACTGATTCAGGGAATATTTCGGGAAACATCATTCACTGTGGTTGCTTCCTGCACTACTTGAATGTATAGAATTGCACGAGTGTTGTGTGGGCAGTCTTGCAACGTGTGAGGCTCGCTGTATCCCCAGCATTTCAAACAATCCTTGGTTTTCACCACATTTTCTTGCTTGATGTTCCCTTCCATTGGCTTGGAACCTGTGTGGGAATGGGCTGTCATATTTTCACCACCTTTACTGAAACTTTTTCGCTCGTGGTTTCTCCTAACATTCTTTAGATAAGCTGGTCTGGGTCTTTTTGAACTTCCTTCAACCTTCCCTTTTTCCTTATTCTACCAATTTTTCAACTGATCATTCCCACCTTTAAATTGTTAGTAACATAATCGTGCCTTCTAAATAACCTCATCCATAGTCTTTGGATTGTCAAACTCAATTTTTTCTTTGTAAATAGTGGGTAAAAAATTTAGAAATCCATGTAGCTTGACTTTTTATTCTCTTATGTATGGCACATAGTGAAGTAAACTTGTGAACTTCAACACAAATTCATCAATGGTTAGAAGTCTCAGTCTTAGCTCGTGAAATTACTTTACTCTTTCATAATAATACCTCTCACTGAGGTATCGGGATTTAAATTTCTCCTGAAATTCTTCCCATGAAAAAATCTTTTCATCGACCAAGTGTATGATTTTGGTCTCTTCCCACCAAAGTATGGCTTTACCTTTCAATTGGTAAACTTCTAGCCTTGATTTCAGATTACTTCTATACTCATATACTTCAAAGTGTTTTACCATATTTAGGAGCCAGGCTTCCACATCCTCTTCCCGCCCCCTCGTCAAAGGTTGGAGGCTCGATCTTGTGGAATTACCCCTTGCAGCTCATTTTTATTTTTATAATTAGAGACTGCTTTACTAAGCTCTTCCCCACTCTCAGACCTCTCTAAGTTGGGTTATGTTTATTTCCTTTTATTTTCTTGTTCTCCCTCTTCATGATTGGATCTAGAGGTTAATTTTCTTATCAACCTCTCTTGCTTCTTGTTGTCTTGTAGTAAATTTTCATTGGTAGTTCTTAGCTGAACCATTTCCTGCTGCAAATTTTTGATAATCTCCAGCATCTAAGCATTTGGATCTGGTGGGGCATCCCCATCCCCAAGTTCCACATACAACTCTTCTCTGTCATACATGACATCAACTGCAATTCTTTCTGCACTTTAATCTGATGCACAAAAAACAATTACCATACATAAAACATAATATGTAATTTATTCATCATTCACTAATAATAATTTTACATGAGAGTTTTCATGTGTTGGGACCCATAAGCCTAGTGTTTTAACTTGGGCTCTAATACCACAAAAAAATCGAGAGTAATTGACGAACAAAATCATTGAGAATCAAAAGTGGCTTTGGTCTACGATTAAATGAATGAACCACTAGGATCTTGTATGAGAGGCAGTTTAACTACTCTAACGATGGATGAATATTTCTAAGATGTCAATGAGAAATACACACTATTATTTATTGTTAACATGTTCCATTTTTTCCAAGTGAGATCAGAGGTATCCACCCTATTAGGCAGAATGCATTCTATCGTGGGTTATCAGCCAACTCTTAGCACAGAAATGGGTTCTTCACAAGAAATAATTAATTTAAGTATGATGGGTTAGATATCATTTTTGGGATTCAACTGCGTTAATTTAGTCGCTCACAGGGATAAAAAAGTGGGATTGAAACTAGTGAAATGAATCACATAGCATCAATCATCACTTTCGGGGCTTGCACCTAGTAACTAGAACTTCCCGGGAGGTCACCCATCCCAGAACTCCTCTGGCTCAAGCGTGATTAACTATGTATTTTTCCCCACAATCAAGCCACCTTAGCTTTCTACCCCATTTACAAAACCTGAGCAGCTATTGTGCCTCATGAACCATTCAATAAGAGCTCCCTTTACTCTTAGTATTTTAAGTATGAGGGGTTTCCGCAGTGCATTATATTAGATATCATTTTTGGGACTCAACTGCATTAATTTATTCATTCATATATGACCATTTCAATGAGAGGTAGCCATAACTGACTAATTTCTCATGATTTTTGAATAGACTACTTAGCACTCATTGCATCGGGTGATGCTCACAGGGGTGAAGAAACTCATACTTAAAATACTAAGAGTAAAGGGAGCTATTATTGAATGGTTCATGAGGCACAATAGTCGCTAAGGTTTTTCAAATGGGGTAGCAAGCTAAGTGGGCTTGATTGTGGGGAAAACTCCACAATTAAGCGCACTTGAGCCATAGGAGTTCTGGGATGGGTGACCTCCCGGGAAGTCCTAGTTTCTGGGTGTAAGCCCTGGAAGTGATGATTGACACTATGTGATTCATTTCACTAGTTTCAATCCCACTTCTTCACCCCTATAATCATCACCCAATTCAATGAGTGCTAAGTGGACTATTCAAAAATCATGAGAATGTAATGTTCCCAAATCGGGATAGCTAGCAATCCATGGTTGGAAAATGCATTTTTGAGAAATGGAGGCAGTAGGATTTGATACCAAGACCTGGATCCCTTAGACCTATGTGTCTAAGACCAAAATCCAAGATTTGGGATCAAAGAAACCCTTCTATGGTATTGAGACAAGGCTCCCACACCTAGGTCCCTTCAGAAAATGCCCAAGGAATGGAGCTGCAATAATACATGAACATACCATGGAAAGACAACGTTATTTTATGAGCTATGAGACAAGAAGATGTGTATAGGCAATAAAAAATTTATAGCATAAAATAAAGTACAAGTTCTTGAGGAAACGTCTACTCAAGAAAGGCAATGCAAGCCTCAACAAGACATGTACATGAAAATAGAAGATCTCTACTATTTCTGCATAAACCCAGGCTATGAGGACGCATTTTATAGAAGGTATTGCTCCATATTACATGATAACTAAAATATATGACAAGATATGGCTCAAATACACTAGGGTAATAAAGCTCTAACCCTTAGAAGCAATAATACATCAATCCTCCAAGGTATTGGCTGAAATATGCAAAAAGGAAAAAATGTCGCAGTTGCTGGGTAGCTGCAGCTACTCAAATCTGGAACTCAATCGAGAAGGCTGAAAATGATGAGAAATATGAAGTAGACCTTCTCCAATGGATCTCCAAAGTGGAAGTATGATCCTTACACTTGAGATCTCACCCTCCAAAAAACACCGCAAGCCCTCACTGCAAGTGCTCTATGAAAATAACGCAGTCTAAGAGGGTAACTGCACTGTAGGTGGAATAGACTGAGTTGGCCAAGTGCCAAGATCTGCAACTCAGCTCAAATGATTCCAAACTAATCCTCCAAAGGAAAGAAGGATTCTCCCTCTGAAAAACAAGCAATGGAAGAGGTGTTTTAACTACTCACTGCAACACCCTACAACACAGAATTATGTTGTTCTAGCAATAACGTTGTCCTTGAGGAGGATGCTTTGCCACAAGCCTATATGTGAGACAAATCAGTATAACTCCTTCAAGAGGCCCTCAATAAAGGAGGAGGAGTCCTAAACAGGAATTCCTCGGCAATTCTTGCTAAACAATAAAGAATGCACAATGTCTCAATAGACATGAAATGAATAATACAAGCATGAATAACGATGGATCTCCTCCTCTACATATATAGTAAGTGAAGGCTCTCTCTCCACGGGCCCCATCCATTAGGGTTTCATCCATAAAGGAATATTCCCTCCTCTATCTCTGTGCTATCCCATGTAGTGCTTTCCACCTCATACCCAATGTTGTTTGACTTGGTCAAACTTAACCAAGCTTGGAAAATGTCCCCTTTCACACATGACGGTGTAAAATCTAGTTCCAAGGCTGATACCCTTTCATACTAGAGGGATTTTATCTATGGTTCAATTATGAATGGGCCTCCTTACCCAATTATTTAACTTATAAGTGAAATTATCAAAATCTAATGTTCCAATTTATTGAAGGAAAAAATTAGGAGCATTACAGTCCTCCCCTCCCAAATGTTTCTTGTCCCCAAGAAACTGCAAGGATAGAACTGGAAGGCCTCTAATCTAGGCGAGGAGTCTAAAATGTGATGAGGGACATCTTCCCCATGTGGCTCCTCCATCCCCAGGGAATCATCCAAACAAAATGAGCCACCTTCCAATAAGGAAACTCCTGAAAATCTCCTTCCACCTCAAGCTCCAAAAATGAAGGTAGGGTGAAAATATGAACTTGGCAAGCATCATAGCTCACCCCATGTTTTCATTCTCTCCACTCATGATAAGTGTAGAGTGTGTGTTGATCGTGGGCTGAAAAAGTATTGCCCTCAAATGGCAAAGTGAAGAAAAATCCTCCAAAGAATTCTCCTCCAACAATGAAGAACAAGTTGGCCCAAAACAAACCATCCATGATGAATAGGACAAGGTCATCATAGATTATCCCAATGATATTTTTGATGCAAGTTATACATGATGATACATGATACAAACAATGTCTCACAAGGATACAACACAGTTTCATCCACTCCAATCTCATAAAGGAACATGGCAAGTGAAATACAAAATCCATCACATTCACTAAGGGATAGTAAATGGCTGAATATAAAAACAATAAAAGAGCAAACACTTGCCCATGGCTGTATAATGGATGACTATAAATTCCGTGGTCCACCTCAAAATAGAACACATATGTAGTAGTGGTGGCCATATCTTCTCTCAATCTCCCATTAGAACATGTAGTGCAGAAAAAGTGAGAATTCTTCCCACTCAAGGACACATCCAACTCATGTGCCTCTCTCATAATCATGTTTCTTATAAAAATCTGATCCATATCAGCAAACAAAGGCATGATCAGCAATAAAATGAAGAAAATGTTGAAGGTTTTAAGTAATTCCAGAAGGTACCAACAGCTTCCCCAAAAGGGACAATGCAATTTTCCAAACTGTTGCTTTAGAAAATCACATGGCCAGTTGTTTTGTGTTACATGGATAGTTATGTATGTCATGATAGCTACTGATAAATAGAAAATGGCTGAGTATATCAACTGATCATACATGAAAGAAAACACTTTCCCAAGGCCATATAAAAGATGATTGTCTCCATCATACAAGTTGGCCCAATTTTGTCCATGGAGCCCAATGAAAAACTTGCCCTTCTATGGAGCAATGTAATGAATATGAATGGTAAGAGCATCCAAATGTTGTGTTAGATAATCCACGGATGTGAAAATAATATTATTACCATATGTTGAGAGCAAAATGATGCATGTGTATATGAATTATCCCTTCATAGTAGTATGGTACATTCCTAGGAAGAGAATTGAACCATATGTTGCATAAAGATCACCCTCCTTATACCTGGAAATCCAAGTCAAGAAGATTATAGCAAGTGAGGCCATACCAAGGTAATATATGTCTCCATCCACTACTCCATCAATCTCACCTCCTATTTGTCTTCCAAGTGCATCAAGTGTGAAGTGATCCTGGGGAAACTCCATCAATAACCCCAAGCTCTCAAGTGACAGTGCTATTGACCCCTGCAAATGATCTTTGGCCAACTCATAGCCCCATTCTTTGACATGCTCCTTGTCAAAGATATATCCCATAATGCTACAATACATAATAATTCCCTCCCAAGGTGAAAGTCCCTCTCTATCATCAAAGGCCAAGGAGATAATTACATCTCCTCCTCCTGCAACATCATGCAATGTGTGAGAGAAAATCTTCTCTTGGTCTCCCAAGAACAAGCAAAGCAACAAAACACTTTGCTGCCTCCCCATACTCCCATCATACAACGCATGTGATGAAGACACAATGAATGATATGAATATCACATCAACACCATGTATCCATACTCTATGTTGCTCAATGATGCAAGTATCCATCCTCCTTCTCTTAGGAAGAGTGTTTTCCAAGTGATGGCCAAACTCTTTCAAGAGTAACCAACGTAGCCAAGCCTCCTGCTGCCTCATATCATAGATTTGCAAGTAGCCTCCCAGATCCTTGCTCATCAACAACATCCATTCAACCACTTGTGGATGCTTCCTTCTTCTCTTCATCTTGGTACTCCTCCCATGAGGGTTTCCATTCTTCCAAACCCAATCTCTGTCTTTTCACTTCATGGGATTTTGAAATTAAATATTTTCAAGGATCGATGTGACCCTTTCAAGACTCAAATAGGTGGTATGAAAAAACCTCCCATCATGATGTGTATGGCTCAAGGAATGTCCAACACAAGCATGAGAGATGTTATCCATCCTAAGATGTCCTCCATCTTCTATTTGCTCTTGTGAGAAAGGAAGAAAATCTTTACACTCCATGTTGTGTTGAAGTGCACTTCTAATGAGATCTCTCCTTGAGACCTCCCTCTCATCAATAGTCTTCCAAAACCAATGAAGTCTAGGATCTGAAAGTAGAACTTCCCCTTTGGGCTGAGAGAATCTCATTGAGAAAGTGTCATCTTGAAGGGGGAAGGGGTTTCTTACTTCAATATGTCTACTATAAACGTTCAAGGCTTAAAACCCCAACCTCCACTGTGATATGTAATCCAAAAAAGGCCCATGAAGATGATGGTTTATTTCCTCCTTGAATATTTTCATGTTGCACAGCACAGTGCAACCAAGCTACTCTATGGTAGCAATGGGATTTGACCATTGGTCATGAAAAAGTAAATCTCCAAATTGAGAAAAATAATTTGATGTAACTATAGAATGTGCAAATCCTTTCATACCTTGATGTGCATTTGGAACTTCTTGTAGGGCTACAAGAGTTCCCTCCTCCAAAGTGATGGTTGCTCCAATTTTTGAAGCATGTGGCTACTCCTCCATGAGTGTGACAGTGTAATCACAAGGCTCCTCAAGTGGTGGTGTGGTCTTCCCTTCCTTTTCCCTTACATCATCAAATATTTTGACCAACCCTTGGATGAACTTTGCAAAGGTTTTCTCCCTTGCAAGGCTCAAGTTGTTGCTCCACCAATCATAGGCTTCACCCTCCAAGTGCAACGCTAAGATTTCAACAACTTCTTTCTCTACTACAAGATGTAGAAAGAAAAACGCCACCAACTCTTTCACCCAATTTCTTGTAGTAGATGACCCATCAAAGGTAGACAAAAAAAATCTATTGCCTTTGATTTCTTCTCTGTTACATGGTCTCTTCTCTTCCTTCAACTGGATGAAATGAGGAAATCCTAGAATCTCCTTGAAGGCTCTAGGTTGAGATCTATACTCAACAAGGTATTCACTCAGAATTTGATGATCCAAGTCTCTTCCATGCTCAATGTCTTCCTCTTGATGAGAATAGGAAGTGCATGGTACTTCCCATTCTTCTTCTTCAATATTCTTGACCTCTTTAGAGAGGTCTCCTCTAGATCTGAAAATAGATGAGAATATACTCATCTTCTTGAACATTCTAATATTCTTGGGCTTAGAATCATATGATGAGCCAAGAAAGTTGATCTGATACCACTGTAATGTTCCCAAATCGGGACAGCTAGCAATCCATGGCTGGAAAACGCATTTTCCAGAAATGGAGGCATCAGGATTTGCTACCAAGACCTGGATCCCTTAGACCTATGTGTCTAGGACCAAAATCCAAGAGTTGGGATCAAAGAAATCCTTTTAGGGTGTTGAGACAAGCCTCCCATGCCTAGTTCCCTTCAGAAAATGCCCAAGGAATGGAGCTACAATAATACATGAACATACCATGGAAAGACAACGTTATTTTATGAGCTGTGAGAGAAGAAGATTTGTATAGCCAATAAACAATGTTATAGCAGCAAAGAAAGTACAAGTTCTTGAGGAAACATCTACTCAAGAAATGCAATGCAAGCCTCAACAAGACATGTACATGAAAATAGAAGATCTCTGCTATTTCTGCATAAACCCAGGCTTTGAGGACGCCGCTTATAGAAGGTACTCCTCCATATTACATAATAACTGAAAGATATGACAAGATATGGCTCAAATACACTAGGGGAGAAAATCTCTAACCCTTAGAAGCAATAATACATCAATCCTCCAAGGGATTGGCTAAAATATGCAAAAAGACAAAAATGTTGGAGTTGTTGGGTAGCTGTAGCAACTCAAATCTGGAACTCAATAGAGAAGGCTGAAAATGATGAGCAATCTGAAGTAGACCTTCTCCAATGGATCTCCAAAGTGGAAGGCTGATCCTTACACTTGAGATCTCACCCTCCAAAGAACACTGTAAGCCCTCACTGCAAGCGCTCTATGAAAATAACACAGTCTAAGAGGGTAACTGCGTTGTAGGTGGAATAGACTGAGTTAGCCAAGTGCCAAGATCTGCAACTAAGCTCCAATGCTTCCAAACTAATCCTCCAAAGGAAAGAAGGAGTCCCCCTCTGAAAAATAGGCAATGGAAGAGGTGTTGTAACTATTCACTATAGCACCCTACAACATAGAATTATGCTGCTGCAGCAATAACCCTGTCCTAGAGGAGGATGCTTGGCCACAAGCCTAGATGTGAAACAAATCAGTATAACTCCTTCAAGAGGCTCTCAAGAGAGTAGGAGAATTCTCCAGTAAATCTTGCTAAACAACAAAGAATGCACAATGTCTGAATAGACATGAAATTAATAATACAAGCATGAATAACAATGGCTCTCCTCCTCTCGATATATAGTAAGTGAAGGCTCTCTCTCCATGGGCCCCATCCATTAGGGTTTCCTCCATAAATGAATATTCCCTCCTCTATCTCTGTGATGTCCCATGTAGTTCATTCCACCTCATACCCAACGTTGTTTGACTTGGTCAAACTTAACCAAGCCTCTTTGAAAAATGTCCCCTTTCACACATGAGGGTGTAAAATCTAGTTCCAAGGTTGATCCCCTTTCATACTTGAGGAATTTTATCCATGTTTTTATTATGAATGGGCCTCCTTGCCCAATTATTTAACTTATAAGTGAAATTATCAAAATCTAATGTTCCAATTTATTGAAGGAAAAAATTAGGAACATTACAGAGAAATTAGTCAGTTACGACTACCACTCATGGAAATGGTCATAGATGAGTGACTAAATTAACGTAGTTGAATCCCAAAAATGATATCTAAAATAATTACTTAAAAAAAATGATAAATAACCTTGATTTAAGCAGCTTATGTGCCTCTTCATGACTTGACTAACCGTGCTCCTACTATGAAAGTTTCACATTTAGATTCTACTAATGTACTACTGAGAGGATTAGATGTGAAGTGTATCTATATAGTAGTGGATCCTTTAGATTAATCATCGACTATGCTTGAACCTTGGATCGTAGACAAAAAACATTATGAAACTGCAGAAGGGGTTAACGAAACTTTACAATGTTATAAGGAAATTCAAGACATTATACCTATTCCTAGACTAGATGAATTATGAGAGGAAGAACATTTAATCGTGGCAAGAGCAAGAAAAATTGAACGTTTCCTATCACAACTCTTTTTCGTAGCAGAGGTATTGACAGGTTCATCGGGAAAATATGTTGGCCTCATGGAAACAATTAGAGGGTTTCAAATGATCATTTCTCAAGGATTAGATGGTCTTATCGAATAATCTTTTTATTTGGTGGGTAATATTGATGAATCTACCACGAAGGCTATGAAATCCAACATCGAAAATTAATTATGGAAATGACCATAAATTGTCGTGTACTATCTCATAATCTAGTCATTTGGGATTCATAATTTAAATAAATAATTCTAACTAATATTGGTCAAATTGGGGTATTACCTAATCATGCTTCACTACCCAATCATGAAATCCATTTGTTTTTTTAATTTTGTTTTTTTATGTTTAAAATAGATTTAACTTTAGATTTTATTTTAAATGGAGTTCATTTATTTTTTTAATATTTTCTACTTAATTAATTAATTTTATTATTTAAAGCAGTTTTTTTTTCTTTTGTTAAATAAGTATGTTATGAATACTATAAATTAAAATTGGAAAAGATGCATTTCAATGTAAATAGGTCTATCAATGTAATTAAAATATATTTAAGAAATAATTTAAAACAATATTAATATTTAAATCACAATAACTTATATATTTTTAGAATTTTGGTTTATGTGATACATGGTACATATTTAGAATTTTTTTTGGGTAATAATCACATGAAAAATAACATTGTGGAGGCTTTTCTAACAAACCAATGTGGTTTATCATCATTATGAATCACAATAGTTGTGGAAACGTTTCTAACAAACAAGTGTGATTTATCATCATTATGAATCATGATAGTTAGTTCTAAATGACAACTTTCTTTTTCATATAATTATTAAGAAAAAAAATCTAAATAATAACCTATATAATTAAATATTGATAAAAAAATATAATATATATATATATATATATATATATGAAAATAATAAAAATATATTTATTTTTAATAAATTTTATTAAAATAAAATAAAATTATATATAAAAAACTCTCACACACACATAGATATAGATATATATATAACGGCTTTTTGTTGTTCCTGAAAGCCCGTGAATCTTCAGTGTTGATGCCGTTAGAAGTGGTGTCGTATGTGGACCACTATACCATTAGTTGTGCAAAAGGATAGTCACTAGTGGACACGCTATGCCTACATGCCATGTCATGCCATGCTATTTCATTTCTATATAATTGCCACAGCCCCACTGGTCCTTTCGCCTCACATTTCTATTTGTTTTCTTGTATAGATTGTGAATCTCAGTTTTATTTCTGAATCTGTGAGCAACCTACAATCAGAAAAGAAAGCAAATTCAGGGAACCCGTTAATGATGATGGCATGGAGAGCGATATTTCTTATTACATTTACGTGTTTTCTGTGTTCGTGCGTTGGAGGCAAAATTCTCAAATTTATTTGTTCGGATTGATCGTCTCAGATCAGGTCTGTATAGTAATAATGTTAACTAATCTTCTCTGGGTTAATTAATGCAGTCAACAGAGTCGCCTATGCCTTACAAGACAATAAATGTGCTGAACAACTGCGCATTTCCAGTGTGGCTTGCAACCATGCGGTCAACTAAAGTTGCTCCTCCTTCTGAGATGATGAAAGTGAAAGTGGGAGCAGGGGAGTCATATTCATGGAAGGTAGATCCATTCTGGTCGGGATCCATTTGGGGGAGGACTGGTTGTGTCTTCAATTCCCAAGGAATCGGAGGCTGCGATTCCGGTGACTGTGAAGGAAAGTTACAATGCAAAGATGAGAGTGAGAGTGAAGATCATATGATCACGGCAATCACAAAAGCGGAGTTCGAACTTCTGGGAGGAATAGCGAAGCCGGACACTTATTCGGTTACGTTGGAGAATGGTTACAATCTTCTAATGTCAGTGGTTGCAAGCTATGCCGCCAATCATATCAGTAGCACTCGCCCCTGCGAGTCCATGGAGTGCAGAGCGAACGCGGATGTGGTGTGTCCCAAAGATTTGCAAATTAAGAAGAAAGGGAGTGTCGTTACTGCGTGCAATGGTCATTTCAATGGATATTTGCCTAGCTCCCTTGCGTTCAACGAGGCGTTTAAGAAGGCGTGTCCTTGTGCATTCCCCTTCCACAACTGCACCATAAGCCCTCCTTCCACAGCTTCCTACACCCTCATCTTCTGCCCTGGCCATCCTTTGCTTTCCTAATGCATTTATTTTCTAGCTTTACCTCCCTTCATAATATGTAATGCATTTATTTTCTAGGTTTATCTTTCTCTCAAATGCATTTTCTAGGTTTACCTCCCTTAGGCTTCTCTAGTTCAATATTTCCACTCCAAACGCATATCTCAATGGGCTTTTGCGTACGCTCATTATGCATTCGAATCACAGAATAAGAGGTTGCAATTGCATTACATGGTTTTGACTGCAAATAATGTGTAAAACCTAATTATTCCCTTTCGTAGTGGATATTGGTATTTAATTATTCCCTTTTGCAGTGGATATTGGTATTTAAGGTTTATTTCTATTTTAATTTTAATTTTAATTTAGATATTAATATTTAACTTAGATAAAGTTAAATTTCATATAGTAATCAGTAAAGACAATCTAGGAGGATAATTTAAATGGAAAAGAATGTTTAAGAAATAGCTCCAACATTCTATTTCATTAATCTTTATTTGTACTTTGTTAACCATGATCTTGTAAAGTGTTATTATTAATAATGTGCAAATACAAAAATTAAGACTTCAACAATCTATTTCATTAACGTTCATTTGTACTTTGTTAACAATGATCTTGTAAAGTGTTATTGAAATTGAGACTGCCAAGCCTTGAACTTATGAACTTATGGGTATCAAGGGATTATATCAATATAGCATACAAAGTCATGAATGACAATGTACTTTACCCTTATTTTTTCCTATGAGTATTTATCTATTTGAATTGAGATGATTTTATTAAAATTGTGACATTATAATTTGATTTTTATTTTTGATCGAATAGTTTATAAATTATTATTATCTTTCATAATATTATTTTGTGTTTTCTCAATGTTTTTAATAATATGTTTTCAAATATTTTCATTTTCAATAGTTGGAAGATGAAAGTAGGCACATAATGTTTTTAGCAATGTGTTTTTCAAATATTTTTATTAGTTTGAAGATGAAAGTAAGTACACATGAATATTTAAAATTTTATTTTATTTTTTATAATATTAATTAGATTTTGTAATATTTAGTTTCACATAAATTTATAGATAGTTAAATTACTAAATATTATGGAGAATTTTCTAATTGGGCTTCTTCTTGAATATGTAGTGCATTTTCTAAGTTTGGCTATCTTGTGCTTTGCCCTAAATATGTAATGCATTTTCCAAGTTCGCCTTTGTTGGATTTCTCTAGTTCAATAGGGCCACTCCAGAATCATTTTTCTAATATTTAGTTTCACTTAAACTATTTTTTATAATATTTAGTTTCACTTAAACCTGTAGATGGTTAAACTATTAAATACCGTGTGGAAATTTTACAACATTGGCTCCCTTGGGCTTAGCCCTGAATATGTATTGCAGTTTCTAAGTTTGGCTCAGTTGAGCTTCTCTAGTTCAATAGTTCCACTCCAAAGGCATTTGTAAATGGGATTTTTCTTAAGCTCATTATAATGTATTCAAATTGCTTTAACTTGCTAACACTCTGAACATTTGTTTAGATATTCTGCTATATCTCTTCTCATACCTGGCGAGCAGTAGTTATTCCTTATCGTTGTTAAAATATTTTGATAACCAGGATGTCTGAAATAATTACTTCGATGATATTCATTCAAAATCAACGTCTTCAACTCTATTCTTCTTGGGATTAAAATTATCTTTTTGAAAATCAGCAACCCATCCTTATTAATTTCATAATCTGCATATTTTCCTTTGTCCTCGAACTCCTTTTCTTGCTGCCACATAAACTTATATTCAGGATCTTTATCCACTTCTTCTTTTATTTTCTCCAGAAATATGCACTCAACTTTATTATAGTACAGCTCATAAACACCATGTAATTTCTTGCTTAATGCATCAACTACTCTATTCTCTTTACCTTTTACATATTGCATGTCAATATCAAATTCGCTCAGGAAAGCATTCCATCTCGCCTGACGATAGTTGAGATCAACTTGCTTAAAGTAACTGGTTAAATTGTTGTGATCAGTTTCGAGCATAAATCTTTTTCCCAGCAAGTAGTGCCTCCATACCTGAAGTGCGTGCACTAGTGCTGTTAACTCCAAGTCATAAGCAGAGTATCACTGCTCATGCTCCTTTAAAATCCGTGACTCATAAGCAACCAACTTACCCTCTTGAGATAAAATTGCCCCAGCTCCTTCTTTGCACGCGTTAGTGCAAACCTCAAACTCCCTGTTAGGATCATCCACTCTTAACACGGGGCTGTAGTTAAAAATTGCTTTAGTTTCTAAAAACTATATTGAGATTCCATTGCCCATTTAAATATTTTTCCTTTCCTTTGTAATGAAGTGATTCGAAAGGAAATTTTTGAGAAACCTTCAATAAATCGTCAGTAATATCCAACTAGTCCCATAAAAGATTGGATATCTGCCATATCTTGTGGTACTTTCCATTCCATAATCATTCTGATATTTTCAGGGTTCACTAAAATACCTTCAGCAGAAATCACGTGCCCAAGGTATTGGATTTCTTCTTCGAAGAAATCACACTTGTTGAGCTTGGTGTACAACTGATGCTTCCTTAGCAATTCCAACACTTTCCATAGGTGTTCCTTATGTTCTTCCGCATACTTAGAATAAACTAAAATGTCATCAATAAATATTAACGCAAAATTATCCAGATAGGGTTGAAATACACTATGCATTAACCTCAGAAAGGTTGCTGGTGCGTTAGTCACTCCTAAATATAACATCACGTACTCATAGTGTCCGTACTTGGTACGAAAAGTAGTTTTGTATATATATTCATCCTTTGTCTGGATCTGATGATACCTGACCTTAGATCTATCTTTGATAACATAGTCGCTCCTTTCACTTGATCAAATAGATCATCAATTCATGGTAAAGGATATCTATTTTTCATAGATAATTTATTTAACTCGCGATAATCCATGCACATTCAGATGGTTCCGTCTTTCTTCTTCACAAATAGCACAG
The DNA here is from genome assembly GCA_034641835.2 of Pinus albicaulis. Classification (NCBI taxonomy): domain Eukaryota; kingdom Viridiplantae; phylum Streptophyta; class Pinopsida; order Pinales; family Pinaceae; genus Pinus; species Pinus albicaulis. Next base: position 908,871,440 of record CM076576.1, on the reverse strand, counting down.
GTTCTCCCCAAAGAGACACGCTTGGTTAGATGTAACCTTTATCCAATAATTCCCGTAAATGCATTTTTAACTCAGGTATACTCATTCAATAAGGTTCCCTTGAAACTGGTGATGCTCCAGACACTAATTCAATGGTGAAATCTATATCCCTTCTAGGTGGTAAGCCTGGTATTTCATCTGGAAATACATCCATAAACTCCTGTACTATCGATATATATTCCAACATTGGAGCATTCTCTTTAGAATTGGTAAAGCCCACCTGTACGGCATACAGCTGGCATCCCTTCCTCATGCATTTGCCCATTTGAAAGGCTGTGATTGGACACAGTTGTAACATTTTCTTTATTCCCTAAATTTCCCGACGGGCTCCATCCTGCATTCTGTAGTAGATAATATTTTCTTTGCAGTCTAGAAATTTCCACTGCTTTTCTAACCAATCCATGCCAAGTAGCACATCATAAGAACCCAGAGGTAATATATTTAGATCCACAGTTAGCTGTTGTTCACTAATTTTTAGTGCACATTTCGGTATCTTGGCACCAACTTTCCTCTTTTCTCTAGTGGCTAATTGTACCAAACATGGGTTCTTGAATTTCTCACCCTGCAACTTACAAATTTCTACTATTTTGGGACTTACATAGCTTAAACTTGCACCTGGGTCTACCAAAATAGAAACAGGTTGAGATAGAAATTTACCTTCCACTTCAATCATTTTCGTCTGGTAATCTGCTTGGCGGTCTTCCAATGATGCATTAATTCAGGGTATGTTTATGGCAACATCATCCACCATTGAAGCTTCCTGTAAATTGGTAACTGCTTCACTTCTACCTCGCTGAGGGAAATTTCGGTAATAATGTGCTTCACCACACCCCCAACACTATAGAGGTGGCTTCTAATTCTTGTTTTTTTCATGTTTTCTAGAGGCTTTTGTGGGCTTATCTTCTGCAGACCACCTTGTTCTTTAGTGATTTCTTCTAAATTATTTTCTAACATAGCTTCTGGCAGCACCTTTAAAATTGTTGGTTATGTTTCTTTTAAAAGTAGAACTGCTCTTATGCTCTTTTCTTGCCTACTAGCTTTTACCTTGTTCACCTTTTGATTTAGTTTTCTTGTAACACATTCTAGCTTTTCTGATTGCCTCATCCATAGTTTTAGGATTAACAAACTCAATATGTTCCTTCATATCAGTAGGAAAAATTATCAGAAACCTCTGTAATTTAGCCTTCTCATCCCTTAAATAGGAAACTTAATGTAATAAGGAAGTAAACTTAGTGATGTAATCATCCATTGACATTTGTCCTAACTTCAAATCACGAAATTATCTATATTTTTCATCATAAAAACGCTTTTTTAAGTATTTATCTTTAAAATACTATTAGAAAGTATCCCAAGTTACATCATGATCATCTATACTACGGACATTTTTCACTTCGTCCCACCATAAGGTGGCTTTCTCCCTTAGCTGATAGATAGCCAATCTGGCCTTAATATTACTGCTATATTCGCATACCTGAAAATACTTGTTCATGTTGATCAACCATGCCACAACCACTTCCTCTGCACCATCAAATGTAGGAGGCTTTATTTTCTAAAACTCACCCTCCAACTCTACCTTTCGTCTTTCCACTTCTTTCTATTCTGACCCATTATCTTATTCGACTTCATTATAGTTCTTATTCCTATTACTACGCTGAGACTGACTTCTTTCCATTCTAGCAGTATCCTGGTCCCTTGTTTGTTGTTCATTTCTTTCTTGAAATCCTCTATCAGTACTCGACTTCTCATTTTCTTGATTTTGTTTGTCGGAGAGACTTTTTAATATCTTCTCCTGTTCTTGAATTAAACGTGTATTATCCTCTTGTACCCTTTCCATTTCCTCTTGTAACTTTTGCACAATGTTTAAGAGAGTACTGGTTTCGTGCTACTGTTCTTCCAATAGCCTACTAGTTTTCTAGTGCTACTCCACCCCCAACTGTACCCACATTTCTGGGTTCATTTCCTATTGGGGTTGTGTTTCTCCAGCATTCAGACATGGTTGATGTGTTGGTGCCCTCCTCATAGTATCTTATCAATTCTTTTTCTCTCTCTCTTTGTGCATCAGTAATACACAACATAAAACGTTAGTTGTCCCATAGGGTCCCAACGTCAGAATGCGGCTCTAATACCACTTGTAACAGTCATAACCATATCATATTTTTTTTAACCAAAACAATATTATTATATTACCTTTCCTACTTGGTCAAAACTTACCCCTATAGAGATATTAATGTAGTAATCATTCATTTACATTTGTAACCTTTATCCAACATTCTAACTCCTTAATTTCCCTACAAAATTAAAGCACAACCATTAGACTATCGTCGAATGGCTACTTGAATTCTTGGCTAACTTATTAAATTATTCGACCAGCTGGTTTCCTCTATTCACGAGGCACCACCCATTCACAAAATATATGAATTAATGTTTTTTGTACTGGAACTTAAGTGACAACAAAGGTTGTTTTAATGAGCCTACTAGCAAATATTGTTGTACACATATATAAAGGTTATGGAATTAAATTCTTTAGCTATCAAACTCCTTTTTCTACGGGATATTTCCATATAAGATGACAACTGTAGTAAATCATGATTGTAGATTTATTTCACCCTCCATCCTACGGTGATTCTAGTTTAGGGTTTCCTTTGGGGTCATTGACTACCCCAGTAACCACTCATTTTCATTTTGTTGGTGCGCCTTGTTGAGCTATGTGGAGGATTTCTTCCATTGCAGAATTCCAATCCGGCATACCATGGTCGACTAGATTTCCCTTCTTCTTGTGAGTTAAATCATGCTATTCAACTTTGCATCAACAACAATTTTTCTTTTAATCACGATATTAATTTGTCTTCGAAGAATTTTTCTACTGATTAGACACAAATTATGTTTTCATTTTCTCCTTTCCCTATTTTCTCACGAGGTTAGCATTTTTATACTGATGTGTTCCAGGTTCCTTCCTTGAATCAAGTCCACGCCATTCAAGTGGAGGTAAGAACTTCTCTTATGTTTTAAATTTAATAAGGGTTTATCTACTTAAAGGGTTTTGGCTTCTTATTCAACATAATGATTCTATGGCTCTTTGTTTACCTAGAATATGTCATCGTATTCAGGAAAATTTTTCTTTAAGGTATAACTTCTTGGCCACCTACGGCCTTTTACTTATTTACAAATTTAACACCATTTGGTATTCTTAATTTCTCCTTCCTTTATTCTTAATAAAAACTTTTTCCCTTGTTACAGGTACATTTGGCATAATTGGAACAGTTGAGTTTAACTTTGCACATTTTTTTCCTTTCTACTGTCTTCGGTGTAACCTTGACTGAACATTCTCTTCTTAAATAGGTACCTATCGCTTTATGGGTCCAGTATCACACTCATGGCTTGAATTGCCAAAAAAATTTCCTAAATGAATTACTTCACTACTTTCTGTTATAGCAAGTTTTTCAGCAGCATTCCTTTTAGGAATTTCCTCGATAGGGTTTGCTCAATTTTCATGAATTGTAATAAGTTTTACGGCTTTTGAAAAGCTTATGCTTGAGTAAATTCTGGGTTTGATTGCTGTGAGAAGCAACGAATAGTATCTTATTGTATATATATGATGTTCGGTTTACAATACTACCCTCATGGTTTTGAATATTTTTTTAAAATATTTTGCGATGCTAGAGATTAGAAATGTTTTCAGATGAAGTTTATATGTGTATCGATATATATGGATTCCCTCGTCTGGTATTTCTGTCAACATAATTTTCTTTAAATTCGTGGTTTCTCTAATAATTTTGTAACGACATAAATGAGCTATCTTCTCCTTCCTCTATTGAAATTTTTTTTGGTTGTAAATCAAAAGAATTATTGTTTACAAGGTTTTCCTAGCTTTATATATATAGCACTCTTCATGTGTACTAAATAATTCTTTTTTTTCTAAGTAGTTCTTGAAAGAAGATTTATGTATTCTCATTTAATAATGTTTCCTTTAATTGTTGTCAATTGACAGTTAGCTATCATTACACTAATGATTCTAGTAACGTTATTCTTTATGAGTGATTCTGCTATGTCTCTTCAAAGTGGAAAATTTATAGATCTATTCTAGTATATGTTGTACATTATTTCTGTAATTTTTATTCTATGGCTACAATTACCAGAACATTCCTACAATTCTCCATCTTCTTTATTTCAATGATTTTATTCTGCTACTACAATTTGTTTTAACATAATCCATGTAAAGGTAAAAAAAAAACATATGACTGGACCATTTGTCCATGTATTATCATAGGAACGAGGGCAACCAACCCAAAGCTTCCTTTCAAGGGTTTTGGGTTAACAACCCATAGAATAATTAGTAGAATACAATACAATGTCTGTTGATACCTATTTGTAATTAATAGAGACGGAAAATGATTGTTAAACCTTTCTAGTTGTAACAGAAATTTAAAGATATTCTCTATTTAATTTCTATTTTCTAAAATTGACATACAATAATACTTATATGTTTCTTTCTCTTGTTACTTTTACTTGACTGGTATTATTTTTTCCCTTCCATGAGTGGGGCTATTACATCCTCCAACTCTTCCGCATGCTCCAAGCTTGAGCCTTGTTGATAACAAAATTTTCTGGAAGAGACCTCGGGAAAATACAGTTCAGTCTCCAATTCTAGTAACAGTAGAAATTTGGACTATTCCACTGGTTGTACAAATTCAACAAATTTTCCTCCAATATTCTCCTTCTCTTCCGTTATCAAACAGAACCCCCAAACCTCTCTGGGATTGAAATTCTATCCTCAGAGGTTGGGCAAATGTTTGAACTGAATTCTGTTCAACCAACCCTCAGATCTTGAAATTAATTTTACCATCAGTCTTTTACTTATGGAACCAATTCCATAATCTATCTTTTCCTTAGCACAATTTTAAATTTCTGTTTTAAAATATTTGTTTTCCAAAAATAATAACAATAAATGTTTAAAAGTCTTAAAAATGGATTAACCAAAAGTTAAAGATTAAACCAGTGGTTACAACTTCCCCCCTTGGAAGTCAACACCGTCCCTGGTGTTCTCATTCTAATCTAGAAAAAATTTTAGGATAAGCTTCTCTAACAAAACCTTCATCCTTCTAGGTAGCTTCCTCCAGGCCAAAGTGCTATGATTTCACTTTAACCTGGGCGATGGCTCATCTCTTAAGCATGATTTCCCTCTGATCGATTATACTGTGGGGTTAGACCATAAATTCTCCATCCGGTTCGACCTACATACAAGATGCTTGAGTTAATTTTCCATATAACCTTTAACATTATTAATCAATTGGGTACTCATATTCTACCTAAATATTCTGCCAGTGAATTATGTGCTTTCGATCGTGAATGTATCGTTTTAATAACGATACATGAAAGACACTGTGCACACATATATGACTAGGTAAATCTAGTCGATAAGCCACTGGTCCCAACTTATCCAATATTTGGAAGGGGCCACAAAATCTGGGAGCCAACTTGGCATAAGATGCCCACCTAAAAGTGCTTTTATTAGGCTTGATTCTTTCATACACATGCTCCCCCACCTAAAATTCACGATATGTTCTTTTCCTATATTCAGACACTTTTTGCCTATCATGGGCCGCCTTTAAATTTTTTCGTATTTTCTTTACTTCCATCTCCATTTCAGCTAGCATGTCTGGTCCAAGAATTAACTTGGTTTTTGGACTACTCTAGTTAATAGGAGTCATGCATTGTTGCTCATATAAGGCATAGAATGGACTCATATTAAGCGACTCCTGGTAGTCATTATTGTATGCAAACTCCACTAGATGTAAATACTCTTCCCATCTAGTTGGTTGTTGCATTACATACAAACGTAACATGTCCTCCAAAATTTGATTTACTCGTTCTGTCCATCCGTCCGTCTGCGGATGGTAGGCAGTTCTGAAGTTAATTTGAGTTCCCAGACCTGTGAACAACATTTTCCAGAATTCCGATGTAAACTTTACTTCTTTGTCAGATATGGCAATGTTTGGAAGGCCATGCAACTTGAAGATCTCTCGCATGAATATATCTGCTATCTGAACCGTCTGATAAGTGGACTACACTGGTATAAAGTGTGTTGATTTTCTTAACCTATGCACCACTACCATTATAGAGTCATTATGTTTTTTTATCTTTGTATTCCAATGATAAAATGCAACGTTATCACTTCCCATTTCCGCTCAGGTACGAGTATAGGCTGCATCAGCCCGGCCGGGTGGCGATGCTCTACTTTCAATTGCTGGCAGTCTAAACATTTGTTTGTATATTCTGCTATATCTCTTCTCATACCTAAACAACAGTAGTTATTCCTTATCATTGTTAACACATTTTGATAACCAGGATTTTCAGAATAGTTACTTCTATGATATTCATTCAAAATTCGTGTCTTAACCTCTATTTTGCTTGGGATTAAAATTCTCTTTTTGAAAATCAGCAACCCATCCTTATTAATTTCATAATCTGTAGATTTTACTTTGTCCTGGATCTCCTTTGCTTGCTTCCACATAAAATTATATTCAGGATCTTTATCCGCTTCTTCTTTTATTTGCTACAGAAATCTGCACTCAACTTGATTATAGTACAGCTCATAAACACCATGTAATTTCCTACTTAATGCATCAGCTACTCTATTCTCCTTACCTTTTACATGTTGTATGTCAATATCAAATTCGCTCAGGAAAGAATTCCATCTCGCCTGACGAGAGTTGAGATCATCTTTCTTAAATTAATTTTTTAAACTTCTGTGATCAGTTTTGAGGACAGACCTTTTTACCACCAATTAGTGCCTCCATACCTGATGTGCGTGCACAACTGCTATTAACTCCAAGTCACAAGCAGAGTATCGCTGCTCATGCTCCTTTAATTTTCGTGACTCATAAGCAACCACCTTGCCCTCCTGAGATAAAATTTCCCCAACTCCTTGTTAGGATCAACTACTCTTAACACCGCGGTTGTAGTTAACAATTGCTTTAGTTTCTCAAAACTATATTGACATTCCTTTGTCTATTTAAATGTTTTTCCTTTCCTTTGTAATGAAGTGATTGGAAAGGAAATTATTGAGACACCTTCAATAAACCGTCGGTAATATCCAGCTAGTCCCATAAAAGATCGGATATATGCCATATTTTACGATATTTTTCATTCCATAATCATTCTGATATTTTTAGGGTCCACTGAAATACCTTTAGCAGAAATCACGTGCCCAAGGTATTGGATTTATTCTTTGAAGAAATCACACTTGCTGAACCTGATGTACAACTGATGCTTTTTTAGTAATTCCAACACTTTCTGTAGGTGTTCCTTATGTTCTTCTGCATTCTTAGAATAAACTAAATTGTCATCAATAAAGATTAATACAAAATTATCCAGATAGGGTTGAAATACAATATGCATTAACCTCACAAAGGTTGTTGGTGCGTTAGTCACTCCAAAAGGTAACACGGCGAACTCGTAGTGTCTGTACCTAGTACAAAAAGAAATTTTGTATATATCTTTGTCCTTTATTAGGATCTAATGATATCATGAGCTTAGATCTATCTTTGAGAACGCAGTCGCTCCTTTCACTTCATCAAACAGATCATTAATTCATGGTAAATGATATCTATTTTCACAGTTAAGTTATTTAACTCACGATAATCCATGCACATGTGCATGGTTCTGTCTTTCTTCTTCACAAATAGCATAGGTGCTCCCCAAGGAGACATGCTTGGTCGAATGTACCCTTTAACCAATAATTCCTGTAACTGCGTTTTTAACTCATTAAACTCAGGTATACTCATTCGATAAGGTACCCTTGAAATTGGTGATGCTCCAGGCAACAAATCAATGGTGAAATCTATATCTCTTCTAGGTCATAAGTGTGGTATTGCATCTGGAAATAGATACAGAAACTCCTGTACTATCGGTATATCTTCCAAAATTGGAGCCTTATCTTTAGAATTGGTAAAGCCCACTTGTATGGCATACTGTTGGCCTCCCTTCCTCATGCATTTTCCCATTTGAGAGGCTGTGATTGGACGCAGTTGTAAGAGTTTCTCTATTCCCTGAATTTCCTGACGAGTTCCATCCTGCATTCTGTAGCAGATAACCTTTTCTTTGCAGTCTACTAATGTCCAGTGCTTTTGTAACCAGTCCATGCTAAGTAGCACATCATAAGAACCCAAACGTAGTATATTCTGATCCACAGTTAGTTGTTGTTCACTAATTTTTAGTGCAGAGTTCGATATCTTGGCACTAACTTTCCTCTTTGCTCTAGTGGCTAATTGTACCAACCGTCAGTTCTTGAATTTCTGACCTTGCAACTTACAAATTTCTACTATTCTGTGACCTATATAGCCTAAAATTGCACCTGGATCTACCAAAATAGAAACAGGTTGAGATAGCAATTTACCTTCCAGTTCAATCATTTTCGACTGGTAATCTTCTTTCCGGTATTCCAATGCTCCATTAATTCGAGGTATGTTTATGACAACATCACCCACTGTTGAAGCTTCCTGTAAATTGGTAACTTCTTCACTTGTACCTCACTGTGGGCAATTTCAGTAATAATGTGCTTCACCACACCCCCAACACTGTAGAGGTGGCTTCTAATTCTGGTTTTGTTCAAGTTTTCTAGAGGCTTCTATGGGTTTATCTTTTGCAGGCCACATTGTTCTTTGGTGATTTATTCCAAATTTTTTGCTAATAGAGCTTCTGGAAACACCTTTAAAATTGATGGTTCTGTTTCTTTTAAAAGTAGAGCTGCTCTTATTCTCTTTCCTTGCCTGCCATCTTTTACCTTGTTCACCCTTTGATTTAGTTTGCTGGTAGCACATTCTGGATTTTCTAATTGCCTCATCCACAGTTTTAGGATTAAAAAACTTAATATGCTCCTTCATATGAGTAGGAAAACTGCTCAAAAACCTCTATAATTTAGCCTTTTTTATCCCTTAAATAGGGAATGTAACGTAATAAGGAAGTAAACTTAGTGATTTACTCATCCATTGTCATTTCTCATAACTTCAAATCATGAAATTCTCTATATTTTTCATCATAAAAATGCTCTATTAAATATTTATATTTAAAATACTGTTGGAAAGTATCTCAAATTACATCCTGATCATCTATACTATGGACATTTTTCACTTCCTCCCACCATAAGGTAGCTTTCTCCCTTAGCTGATAGATAGCCAATCTGGCCTTAATATTACTGCTATATTCATATACCTGAAAATACTTGTTCATGTTGATTAGCCACGCCTCAACCACTTCCTCCTCTACACCATCAAATCTAAGAGACTTTATTTTCCGAAACTCACCCTACAGCTCTACCTTTTGTCTTTTCACTTCTTTCTATTTTGATCCATTATCTAATTCGGCTCCATTATAGTTCTTATTTCTATTACTACATTGAGACTGAATTCTTTCCATTCCAATAGTATCTCGATCCCTTGTTTGTTGCTCATTTATTTCTTGAAATCCTCTATCAGTACTCGACTTCTCATTTTCTTGATTTTGTTTCTCGAAGAGACTTTTTAATATCTTCTCTTGTTCTTAATACTACCCTCATGGTTTTGAATATTGTTTTAAGTTTTTTTGCGATGCTAGAGATTAGAAACGTTTTCAGATGAATTTTATATGTGTATTGATATATATGTATTTCCTCATTCGGTATTTCTCTCAACATAATTTTGTTTAAATTCGTGGTTTCTCTAATAATTTTGTAACAACAAAAATGAGCTATCTTCTCCTTCCTCTATTGAAAACCTTTCTTGCTATAAAAGAAAAGAATTGTTGTTTATAAGGTTTTCCTAGCTTTATATATATATATATATATATATATAAAACACTCTTCACATGTACTAAATAATTCTTTTTTTTCCTATGTCGTTCTTCAAAGAAGATTTATGTATTCTCATTTAATATTGTTTCCTTTCATTTTTGTCAGACAGTTAGCTATCATTACACTGATGATTCTAGTAACGTTATTATTTATGAGTGATTCTTCTATGTCTCGTCAAAGTGGAAAATTTACAGATCTATTCTAGTATATGTTGTACATTATTTCTGTAATTTTTATCCTACGGCTACAGTTACCATAACATTCCTACAATTCTCCATCTTATTTATTTCAATGATTTTATTCTGCTACTACAGCGTGTTTTAACATAATCCATGTAAAGATAAAAAAAAACATAGAACCAGACCATTTTTCCGTGTATTATCACAGCAACGAGGGAAACCAACCCAAAGCTTCCTTTCGAGGGTTTTGGGTTAACAACCCATAGATTAAATAATAGAATACAATACAATGTCTGTTGATACCTATTTGTAATTAATAGAGATGGAAAATGACTGTTAAATCTTTCTATTTGTAACAGAAATTTAACGATATTCTCTATTTAATTTCTATTTTCTAAAATCGACATACAGTAATACTTATATGTTTCTTTCTGTGTTACTCTTACTTTACTGGTATTATTTCCGCCCTTCCACGACTGGGGCTATTATGTCCTCCAACTCTCTCCCGTGCTCCAAGCCTAAGCCTTGTTGATAACAGAATTTTTTGGAGGAGACCTCGGGACAATCCAGTCTAGTCTCCAATTCCAGTAATAGTAGAAATTTGGATTATTCCACTGGTTGTACCAGTTCAGAAAATTTTCCTCCAATATTATCCTTCTCCTCCATTACCGAACATAACCCCCAAACCTCTCTGGGATTGAACTTTTATCCTCAGAGGTTGGGTAACTATTTGAACTCAATTTTGTTCAACCAACCCTCAGATCTTGAAATTACTTTTACCATAAGTCTTTTACTTATGGAACCAAGTCCATAATCAATCTTTTCCTTAACACAATTTAAATTTCTGTTTTAAAATATTTGTTTTTCAAAAATAATAACAAAAAATGTTTAAAAGTCTTAACAATGGATTAACGAATAGTTAAAGATTAAACCAGTGGTGACAAGAACCTCACCTGGAAAGTGTTGAGAGAATTAAATCCATATAATTCTAATAACAAATGTATTTTAACCATCAGAACTTTAGTATTTGAACTAACATTGAAAATTAAAAATATGACAATCTATTTTATATAAATTATATTTATTAGGTATATAATTAATAAATGTAAATTATTAATTCACAAAAAATATATTCGTTATAAATAATTTAGAATATATAAAATTCAAACACATTATACATTGATTTAAAAGAATAAATATTAATCATTTTTAATTATATATAGTGTTGTTATATAGTTAAAGTGAGATGTGAAAAAAATAAATAATGGACTAAGTTTAATAATGGACTAAGGTTTGACTGTACTTTGTAATATTTAAAAAAATTAGGTGGGGAATTTGATCCTTCTCCCGTGTGATTTTTTTTTTTCTTTCAATATGTTTTTTAATTTAATTTGATGAACTAAATTTTAAGTAAATTTTTATATTTAAATGAAATATATATTAATAAATTATAATAAATTTAATGAACTATATATAATTTTTATATCTAAATGAAATATATATATTAATAAATTTCGTCGTTCTTGTTTTGTATCTATTAGTTTTAAATAAATTTAATTTATAGATATAGACATAAAACAGTGTGCAATAACTTTAAAACGGAGACCAGCTCAATGAGCAATGCTTGAACAAAGAAATATAAGGACTTAAAATTAAGAGACTTTCATGGACATTTGCGAATTAAGTGTCGGCTAAGCCGAACCCACATGACTAATTACACCTCATTATCCACATTATGTTTCATTCTGGAAAAGAACGTTTAAGAAATACATCCAACATTATGTTTCATTAATCTTTATTGGTACTTTGTTAGCAATGATCTTGTAAAGTGTTATTATTAGTTCTGGGGAAAATATAAAAATTAACACTGCAACAATCTGTTTCATCAATGTTTGTTTTTTCTTTGTTATTAAAAGTGAGACTCCCAGATGTAGAAGACATGAAGCCTTGAACATGTGAATATATAGGTCTCAAGGGATTGTATCAGATATACCATAGAAACTCGTGAATTACAATGTACTTTAAGCTTATTTTTTTTCATATAAACTGAACATGTATTGATCTATTTGTATTGAGATTTTTTTATTAAAATTGTGACATTATAATTTGATTGTTATTTTTTATCATTTAGATTATAAATTATTATTATCTTTCATAATATGATTTTGTGTATTTTTAATGTTTTAAATAATATATTTTTCAAAAAATAATATTTTCAGACCCATCATATTTTTAGTAATATTTTAATAATGTGTTTTCCAAATATTTTTATTAGTTGGAAGATGAAAGTAAACATACATGAATATTTAAAATTTAATTTAATTTTTTATAATATCATATTTGTATTCAGATAATTTTATTAAAATTGTGACACTATAATTTTATTTTTATTTTTGATCGTATAGTATATAAATTATTATCATTTTTCATAATATGATTTTGTGTTTTTCTAATGATTTTATACTATGTTTTTCAAATATTTTTGTTTTTATTAGTTGGAAGATAAAAATAGGCACATAATTTTTTTAATAACTTATTTTTCAAATATTTTTATTAGTTGGAAAATGAAAGTAAGCACACATGAATATTTAAATTTTTATTTTATTTACTATAATATTAAAAATATTTTGTAATATTTAGTTTCACTTAAACTTAAAGATAGTTAAATTACTAAATACTATCATAAATTCTTTAATTGGGCTTCTTCCTAAATATGTAATGTATTTTCTAAGTTTTTAATATTTTGTAATATTTAGTTTGACTTTGGTTAAATTACTAAATACTACTGGGAATTTTCTAATCGGGCCTCTTAGTGAATATGTAATGCATTTTATAAGTTTTGATGCCTTGTGTTTTGCCATGAATATGTAATTCATTTTCTATGCTTGCCTCAGTTGGCTTTCTCTAATTCAATAGGGCCACTTTAAAGTCATTTTTTTAATATTTACTTTCACTTAAACCTATATAGATGGTGAAACTATTAAATACCCCATAGGAAATTTATAACATTGTCTCCTTTGGGCTTAGCCCAAAATACGTAATGCATTTTCTAATTTTGGATCAAAAGTTCCATTCCAAAGGCATTTCTAAATTAGATTTTTCCTGGGCTCATTATAATGAATTCGAATTATAAGACGCTGCATTGTATGGTTATCACTACAAATAATGTGTGTGAGGCATTACTCATGGATTTGAATTTGTTACATAATGGTTGGAATGTAGTGAAAATGTTTGTAGTTAAATTGTGATAAGTTGTTCCTTAAAATGTTTTTTTAGTACATATATGGATTCATCACCCTAAAATACCTTATGGACCCTTGTGATTCCAACATATCACTATAGGATTTTTTTGCAAATTTTACTAGAAAATCTTCAAAACATATAACACAGATTATCATATGATTATTGTATTTTTTGAATCCACCCAAATTATTTTTGGTTAAATATTGATTATATATATATATATATATATTCAACACCTAGAGAGTCATGAGATTATGAAGAGTTAATAACTCAAACTTGTTATTCTAATAATTTGATAATCTATTTTTTTTCTAAGTAGTTCATGAACCCCAAATATCTACGAGTCCACTAAATATTTCTATCAAAACCGTCAACCCGAATGTTTTATATTACACTTTAGAGTACCTCATCACTTCTAATAACAATAATTATTATAATCATTCAATTTCAAAATCAAAATTAAATATTATTATTTAGGTTATGATAATAATAAATTAATTTTAAACATATAATAATTTGATTAGTTACATAAGTATATATAATTTTTTTTTAATAATTATATATATAAATCTTATATCTTTCTTAACAATCAAATATACTTATGTATGTCTTAATTCATAAAATGCTATTTATATTCGTTTAAGAGATAATTATTTTATGCGTGAATCTAAAAAATATAAGTGATCCAAAAAGGTGTTGTCTAATTATTACGAGTTTTGGAGGTTTTGGTTAGAACCTAGTAAAACCATTTTTGTTTAAATTTTGAACTTTTGTTGTTTAAAATGCATTTTTTAATATATATATATATATATATATATATATATATATATATATGGATTCAACACCTATAAAATCCCTAGTGGTCTTTGGAATGTGGAAATTTAACAACTAAACGTAGTCATTCCAACTAATCATTGAGTCAAATGCAACCAAACAATGTGCCAAGAAAAATATTCAAAACAAGTAGACTGCAACATCAAAAATGATTTTTTTTACACACACACACACATTATATATATATATATATATATAGATATATATCGATTCAACACCCAGAAAATCCCTAGTGGTATTTGGAATGTGGAAATTTAACAACTAAAACTGGCCATTCCAACTAATTATTGAGTAAAATGCTACCAAGCAATGTGCCAACAAAATATTCAGAAAAGGTAGACTACAACATCAAAAAGGAATTTTTTTTTAATATATATATATGGAGTCAACACCCAAAAATCCCTAGTGGTTTTTGGAAGGTGGAAAGTTAACAACTAAAACTCGTCATTCCAAGTAATCATCCAGTCAAATGCTACCAAACAATGTGCCAAGAAAATATTCAAAACAAGCAGACTACAACATCAAAAATAAATTGTCTAATTAGTATAGTTTTGAAGTTTTTGGCTAGATTTGTCACACTAAAAGATGGTAGGGGCCCTTTCCAACAAATCAGTGACATTTCTTTTGCAAATTTAACAAGGAAATATGCCTCAAAAAAACTTCAAACATGTATAGTTCCATATAAAAAAAAAGGAAATTTCTAATTATTATATGTTTTTTTGGGTGGGATCCAATGAAAATATTTTTGGTTAAATTATATATATGAAAATTTTAAGGATGAAAATTTATTTAAAATTTTAAAAACTTTTTTCTTATCTATAATATGAAAAAAATAAAATGCTTGGAGCCGTTTTCATAAAAATAGTTAAATCTGTAATGATTTTATTTAGTATTTATAAAAAAATGAAAATTAGCATAGCCCACCTACAAATATTAGCCCCTAAAGTTTCCATGCAACAAGTGCAAGGTCCAAACATTGTGGAGAGGTAACAACTCAAGGCTTACCAACTCAAACATGTGATTCAAACATTATTTTTATTATTTAGACTTAACAACTCAAACATGTGATTTGAACATTATTTTCTTCTATGCGATCATGTCATTAGTACAAGGGGATATTTCCATAGAATATATATATTTGTACCATGTAAAGAACCTATATTTCTATTTGTAACAGGTACAAAACCTTACCTAAAAAGTATTGAGAGAATTGAACTTATATTCTCTTAATAAGAAATGTACTTTGGCCATTGGAACTAGAGTATTTGCACTAACTCTAAGAATTAAGAATATGACAATCTATTTTAATAAATGTATATTATTAATTCACATAAAATATATTTGTTATAAATAGTTTAATCTATAGAAAATTCAAACACAACAAATTTAAAAGAATAAATATTAAGCGTTTTTAATTATATATATAGTGTTGTTTAAAATGGAATATATATATATAAATAAAAATAAATAATGTATGTATGTATGTATGTATGTATGTATGTATGTATGTACGTACGTACGTACGTACTTAATTTTTTTAAGTTAAAGTGAAAAGTGAAATATTTAAATAATAGATTAAATTTCAACTATAATTTATAATATTTAAAAAAATTAGGTGTGGAATTTGATCCCTTTCCATGTCTTATTTTTTTTCTTTAAATAATTTTTTAACCAAAATTAAAAGTATCATTTTTTATATTTAAATGAAATACATATTAATAAATTTCATGATTTTTGTTTTGTACATTTTAGTTTAAAATTCATTTAATTTAAAAAAATAAATATATAGATGTATAATTGAATTTATTTTTTGTGTTATGTAAAATGGAGTAGATTTATTTTTTAATAGTTTTTATTTAATTTAGTTTTGTATCTTAAAAAGAATTGACATATTATAAATATTTTGTAAATGAAAATTGGTGAAGTTATATTTTTTCTTACGAATAATAATAATTTAATTTGAAAATCAAAACTAAATATTGTTATGAAGGTTACTAGTATTATTAAATAATAATAAATTAATTTTAAATTTATAATAATTTGATTATTTACATAAGTATATTGTAATACCTGTATTTTATTTCCTTAAATGAAATTTCAAATTAGACATTGGATTTTCTTTTAAAATTAAATAGGATTAACAAGTGTGTTAATCAAGTTATGAACTAGAGTTATTTTCTTTGAATAAAAGGTTTAATTATGGTATGTTTCTATAAACTCATGGTAAAAGTTTTCCAAGGTTTCAAAGTAGTTGGATTAAGAAGTTATTGGTAGTTACCTTTCCTATGAGAATAAAAGGAAAATCCTAGAGAAGGAAAGGGGTTCTGTTCTAGAGAAGAGAAATGGCTAGGGAGTTGAAAGGTGAGAGTGTCCAGAGCTGGTAGAAACTAATGTAACTGTGCTACCTAACATTGGAGGAGAGACTGATTAATGGTCTTGAGGTCTACCTCCTAGAGAGTTGCTGTGCAATCCTAATCAGGTGAGAATCATGGGGGGAGGCAAGGATGGAATTGCCTCTCTCAAGGTTGGGAGGATTCCATCAGCCTTACTTATGTAGGGCAAGTATACATACTTAGATTTCTTAATGGTGTATAAACATTTTTTCCTGGAATAGTTCTCTTGTGAGATAAGTCTTCTATAAGGGTGAAAGACTGAAGATTTAACGATATCTAGCAGTACAATAGAGGAAATCCTATAGAACAGAAATAAAAATATGGGAAGTTAGTCCATTCAGGGAGGAACTATCCCAAATGTGATAGCCTATCATGTAAGAAAGAACAAAATAAAATACATGGATTGAGGGTTGGGGATCACCTATTTAGTTCCTCCTACTATGGAAAATTATTACTGAAGTAAAAACCACGAAAAGAAACTGAATAGGAATAGAAAATTGTAGAATTATTTTCCAGAATTAATTAATTTCAAATACAGTAAACATATATTCATTAAATAAGAGAATAGAGAACATCTAGTATTGAAAGCAAGAGATGGATAAAAATTACAGTTACAACAGCAACCCTCATGGGGGGAGCAAACTAATTTTATGAATATACACATAAAACAATGTGAAATGACTTCAAAATAGAGGCAAGCTTAATGAGAAATTCTCGAAAAAAGAACAATAATGAATTTTAAAGAATAATACTTAAGAAATTAAGTGTCTTTCATGGAAATCATCGGTGTTGAAAATTAAGTGAGCTAGGTCGAACCCACATGACTAATTACAACCCATATACCAAAGAAAATTACCAAAATAATAATTGCCCAAATTTCATAACCTAATCCGCCTAAAATGTATTTATTTAACAAGTATTTGCAATTTAACAATGAATTTACATTGTTCTAGAAAACCGGAAAAAGAGAAGGAACATAGGGGTTGACCTAAAACATGTAATAAATGAAATACCATTACCGGAACAAGTTTTAACAGAGTTACTGATAAGTGACTAGCGCATGGCTTAAAACAAAAAAATATGTGTAATACAAAATTTTTCAATGTATACATTAAACCCGTCGAAGGGTTGTGCTATAGAACTGGAACCGAAAGCTAGAGCTTCAACCTCCTGTCAATAAAATTAAAAAAATTATGATAAAAAACACTTAAGACCAGTCATGTAAGGAAATAAGAAACCTAGCTACCCAGAATGGCTCTAGAGTACCTGTCGTGAGAACGAAGGGCATTAGACTAGGAGAGAAATCACAAGGACATAATGTTGAGGTTATAGTGGGTTTGAGAGTTACATGTAGGATGAGAACAATACAATGTTATGTCTCGGAAATATAATGAATTAAACTTAAATTGATAATGAAGAACTAGAAATCGGGACATGAGAGAGTGCTTACCTTATTTGTTTTAAGAACGTGAGCTATACATACCTGTCAACAGAAGTTTAATTAAAAAGAGGAAAAATGGTGAAATTTACTCATTTAATGAGAGAAAATATTAGTTGAAGACACTTGACCCAATAATTATTTTCTCACCTGCTTCGGCTGTTTTGGTTGTGTTTCCATTGACGAAGTTCAATCCGTGTGGTAATATCCTCGTGGAATAAGTGGAGTTTAGTGAATGCATAGCCTTGTAGCATAATGCAATCATTATATATAAGCAAGCTACGAAGAGGGGTTACAAATTCACCCTTTTTACCAACAAAACCATTACAAGCAAACATGTAAGTGAAAGATAAATCTAGGAGAAAACCATGCTAAGAATGAAGTCATTGTCATTTTTGGTGTCAGGATATGAACAAGATTCAATCCTTTTCCCACATAAATTATCAACCTGAGGGCATTACTTATTTCAAAGCTAACAACAAGGTATATGCAGATACAAGCACATAGTTCGTTGTAGATCATAGGTTTAATCTATAACACAAATACCACTGTAACAGCAATGAAATGAACTGCAGAAATAAAAAGCGTCCACAAAAATTAACGCGACTATAACAACAATTAAAGAATCACACCGAACACATCACTGCAAAGAAAAGAAGGAAGAACGCAGCACATAATCACAAGAGTGGGCCCAACCCTTGGATTAGGGCTACGGAAACTCAAAGATTATAGGAGAAACAACGAGTTGTTGTATATTCAATTAATGATAAAAAAATTAATTACAAAGTCTGTGTATCCGAAAGGGTTCCCCGATTCACATCCCATAGGCTTCTTTAAATAATAGTCCTGAAACCCCCACTTCCTCCCAACGACTCCATTGTTACAAAAATACATATTTTTACAACGGCAACGAGATTGCCCAGCAAGAAATTGTAAGAAAGCAAAATATAGCGTTGATACACCCATGGCTATTACGTTGTAGCAACAAATAAGGAAGACGCTAGAAATGATGGGTTGTGCCTTGAATTGCAGCCGCAACGCACCTGTTGTAGCTAAATCTGAAGAAATATAGGAGTTAATACGTAAAAAGGTAAAACATCCATGACAAATACATTATTAATTAAATGTATCATAAAATATAGGAAGAAGGTTTTTACCTAATGATTTTAAGAGAAATAATGACACAAAGAGATAGAAAGATAGGGTAGAAATGAGAAAAGAAAGTATACAAATCCGGTGCCCAACATCTCCCCCCAACTGATCTATCTGCATGTCCTCATGTACCTCATCGTCTCCTCAGATCTGGATTGGACTAACTGTGATTGGAATGAAGCTGTGTGAGGTCATATTCTGCAACCATCTCTGTCCCTGGTGGCTTCTACCCTTCTGTCAAAAGAATGTCTTTCCACCAATCGGGTTCAACGTTATAAGCAGGAGTATACTATTCAAATGGCAGCCATAAAAGGGGAATTTGAAATCTTAATCCCATCCATCTAACCCCACAGGTATCAATACATGCCACATAAAACGAAATTTTTTCTAAGGCACATGCAAAGTTAGGTTCCCCAAATGGTTCTCTTCCCCTCACGGCTGAAGAAGACAACATCCATATTTTTTGACAACTGTCGAGGGCTTCCTTGCGAAATATCGTAATCTGGCCAACACACAGGTCATCACACCACTTCTGAGTTGTCTTCATGTGTTTCTTAAAACCCTAAATCTGTAGAAAGGTATAATTCTTGTTGTAAATGTTCGAGGACTAACTATGCTCTCTTCTCACCATTAATGGTTTTCCAGCTTGATTTTCTTCAAATGTATCCCAGTCCTTTCTCCATTTAATCTGATTGATGGTATAGGAGGTGAAATTCCTTAAGTGGATGTCCCCCACGAATGGAATAGGGTTAAAGGACTGATAATGCTTTAAATAATACCCATACATGTAGAGCTTGCACATTATGTGTTGTCCTATAACATCATCAATTTTTAAAATATGGAGAAATTGAATGGGGTCCTCAATTTCGTACCAAACCTCCTTATATATACTTTCAAGACAAAAGAAAAGAATTTTTTCATGAAGAAATAAGGAATAGCTATGTGCAGGAGGTCTACAGAACCTTACCTGCTATGCTAGGGAGAACACATTCTCCTTATCTGTCCTTAGAAACTGAACTTGTTCTTCCAAATCTTCTATCCTAGCCTTCTGTTTGGCCTGCTTCAGTCGTGCCTTGTATAACTGATCTATGTACCCTATAATGTACCCTGCAATGACTCTAGCAGCCTGCTCTCGAACCCTAACTGTTTCTTTCTTATGTTCCCTCACTGCAAACTACAATTTTTGAATTTCAGCTTCCAATACAAATTCTCGACCTTCAAAAAATTCTTTGATTGGGCTGGTCTGGGTAGCCGCAGTGGAGACTTCAATCTTTGGCTTTATTTCCCTCCATTTGTATATTTTTACCTTCCTTTTTAAACGTGAAACTTTCTTCTTCAAATCCCGAACCTCTCTTTTCAATCTCATGGTTTCACTGAACTGCAGCTGATACCTCTTTTTGAGAGGTAACCTTATTTTCTCACATTGTTCGACCCATTCCTGTTTAATAGTGAATTCAGTTTTTAGACCTATGACAGGCTCAAAAGGTGGCATAATGCTGCTGGCATCCTCTCCAACTTCTTTCGTCAAACCCTCTTGGCCGGGCCCATTATCCACAGGTCCTTATTCTACATTTCTTCCAGAAACTCCTGTTATTTGGTCAGAAATTTCATTTACCCCTCTGCATTCTGATGTTTCTACAGGAACTATGTCTTCTCTGTGACCCTCCAATTGTTCCAGTTCATTAGTTTCTAGGCCAACCTTAGCCATGTCAACAAATTTTAGTACTGGGGGAACAATGAATTCTTCCATTAACCATTTGGGTGAGCGAAATCCCCTCGCCTCTCTGGGCATCAGGGCCTGGAATGAAGAACAGGGAACAGACCCACCATCATCATCTCTGGTTTGGATCGATACTTCATGCATTACTACCTCAAGCGGAGTCAATGCTGGTTCTTATGGAGCAGCATCGATTCCGTGGCTCAATTCCCTTCTTTCCTCTTGCCCTTTTCTTACCACTTCTTCTTCATGGGTTAATACTGGTTCTTGTGGATCAATATCGACCACTTGACTCATTCCTTCTTCAGCCTTTTATCCTTGGAACTCACCTTTGTTTTCACAGTTGGTACCGATTCTTGAGGTCTAGCATCGATTTTTCAGGTTGACTCCCCCTGTTCTAGCTGAATTGGGGGTGGTTCTTATGTAACACCCCCAACTTGTGTAACTTTCCATTTCTCTTTCCATAATTTTGTCCCTTTGTTCTTCAAGCAACGCAGGTTCTTGTGTGGCAGCCTCGTATGTGCCACTAATTAGCTCTTCCATTCTTATTTCCTCTTCTGTGGCTTTTTCCAACAAGGCTAGTTCTTGTGTGACAACCTCGGTTGCGTCGTCGATTACTTCCTCCATACTCATCTCTTCAGGTTCCTCCTGATCAATCATCATCTCCTCTTCCTTAGGTTCTTCCTAATCAATTTCTTTCTCCATTTCCTCAGGTTCCTTTTGATCAATTTCCTTTGAAGGTTCTTCCTCCACCTGACCAGCTAGAGAGGTTGGTTCTTCTTCTCTAGCAAAAATCATAGCTACTACAGCTTCTTCTAAGGATCCGCAGAGTTCCACCCAAGAAACCTGTAGCCTGCCTATTGCATGCACGACCAATAATTGCACCAATCCATGGCTATAAAGTACTACCATCATCCGGCGAGAGTGCCAAGCAAATTGTGCCATATGTTGTAGTTGTTTCAATAGGAAAAATGGCATGTTTAGGGCATGCACCTGACTCTGTGGAAATCAGAGGTGTGTTAGAATTTTAAAGTGATAGTTGAACAGAGCTAAGGCCCGACCCTCACAGTCAATGTATTTGATTATGGAACTTGCAACTTTGTTCCAAGGATACAACACAGTTCTATGCTCGTATCCCTTGCCCAATTGAACGACACTTTCTCCTTCCTGTAAAAACAATTCGGGAAACTCCAGGAGAGAAACTTTCTGAGCAAACCATTGCTGCCCCAGCTGTATCAGCCCGCTAACCTCTACAATTACTTCCTCTGTGACAAGAAATTCCAGACCTTTAACCCATGAATTATTCTCCTCTAAATTGAGTGTGAATTCCATTGTGATACCTCCATCAAATCCCTGCAATCTGTCAAAGTAGATATCCCATCCTGCATCGACAAAAACTTTCCAAACCTTTAGATTATTGTGAACTAAAACTGTGTTTTCAGGCTCATGTTGCACAGCCAGCCCACCCATACCATGGAGACTTATAATAGCACTTCTTGTAGCATCAGAACATTGGGAAAGGTGGTGGGTACCGAATTTGGAGGAACAACATAGTGAAAATGGATAGGTGGTAATGGTAAATATGATTGGTAATTCTCGAAAACTGAGAAAAATCATAAAATTTATGGTAGGTGAGGTAGAATAGAAATAATAATTGTTCATACAGGGTGGATGAGACATCTTGTGAATCCCAATATGATTAAAATGATGATACCACATATTGATGTGATTCGTAAGGTGTACCATGAATAGAATGTCAATCTTAACTTATGGGACAATTATCACACCGTCCTTGGCATGACGTCACCCCCCCCCCCCTGACTTATATTTTTGTTGTCCATAAAATCTTCACATGTGATATTTGATTAAATCAGTAAAAGTCACATGGAGGCATACCTGATGGCCTACCTGGATTATGGGATGGTTGGTAGAATGGCAACGAAATAATGATGTGGATGGTGTAACAACATCAATGTAACAATAGCGGAGTAACAACGTTGGTGTAAGAGCATCTAGTGTAATAGCATCGGTGTAATAACATCGGTGTAACAACATTCGGTGTAACAACAGTGAAGTAATAGCATTGGAGTAACAACATCGGTGTAATAGCATCGGTGTAACAACATCCAATGTAACAGCAGTGAAGTAATAACATCAGTGTAGCGTCATCAGTGTAACAACATCCATTGTAACAGCAGTGGAGTAAAAACATCCGATGTAGCATCATCGAAGTAGCAGCAACCGAGTAACAACAACATGAAAATTCCTTTATTTTCACTTCTTAGTCATAGCTCCTACAAAAAGACAAGAAAATAGAACATAATTCTTTATTTATTTATATGTATCTTTTTTTATTTTCTATTTTTTATTTTTTCTACAACAAGGGTGCAGACGAAGGATTCTCTGCACTGATAACCTTCAAACCATATTTCTCAGAGAGTTGTTTAATAAAATCATCCTTAGAGGCCAGTCGGTGGTATAGTCTCAGGCGATGTCCATTGACTATAAAGGAAGTAAGTGTATCGTCAATTTTGACAAGCCTGACTATTCCATTATTAAATAAAACATTCACCTCATAATGTCCCATTCACCGAGTGAAAATCTTTCCCTTAAAATCCTTAAAACGAGAGTCATAAACTAGTGCCCAATATCCACTTTGAAACACATTATTTCTGATAAACTTATCGTGCCATTTCGTTCTCTGCTACTGACTAGCAGTAATTCGATGGAAAACCCTTGAGCGTATTTCATCAAGTTAATTAAGCTATGCCAATTAGTGGTTTTGGGCATCTGATAGATCTAAAGCAACTTCCAGAGCTGTTCTGAACGTGCTTATTACAAATTCAATTGGAAACAATGGGGATTTCCCATAAACCAACTAGAATGGTGAAAACCTGGTTGTATTTCGTGATGTTATTCTGTATGCCCATAGAGCCTCTGGAAGTTTCTGAGCCTAATCCTGATGATGGTATCCCACAAAATATTTTCTAATGTCTTATTTGTGCTTTCCACTTATCCATTCGCCTGGGGATGGTATGGAGATGTCACTTTCTGCTTCATCCCATATTTTTCCATGAGCTTTGCTATCTTGTGTGATGTAAATTATGCTCCTCCATCTGAAACAACCTCTCTTAGAGTACCGTAATGAGCAAAAATTTCCTCAAATAGAAAATCTGAGACCACTTGCTTTGTTGCTTTCACAACTACTTTGGCTTCCACCCAGTTAATCACGTAATCAGTACAGACCAAGATGTGGAATTTCTACAAGGAGGGTGGCTTAAAGGGTCCAATGAAGTCAATAGCCAATTTCTCTAAAGGCCCGAGGACTAGCTGTTCCTGTAAAGGAATTTCATCAGCTCTACTGGGTTGCCCCATACGTTGGCAACTATCACACCTACTGACATAATTATGAGCATCACGAAAAATGGAAGGCTAGTAATATCCCATTTGTAGCACCTTATGGCATGTTATTTTGTATGCAAATTTCCCTCCATAAGGGCCATCATGGGCAGCTTTTAATACTTCATAGATATCATCTTCAAATGCATAGCGCCAGATCTGCTTATCTGCTGTTGAATGAAAAAGGTGCCCTGCCATCCAAGAATATCGGGCACTATGATGAACAATATTTCGTTGTTCCCTATATGAAAAATGAGTAGGCACTTTCCCTATAGCAAGATAGTTATCAATATCTACATAACACGGAGGTTTAGGAGAGACTGCAAAAAGATGTTCTTCGGGAAAAATATCTTCTATTGGTGTGCATTCATCATTGTGATCCATTATATATAGGAAATCAGCAACTATATTATCTTTTCCTGGCTTATCTACTATTGTAATATCAAATTCTTGAAGCAATAGTAACCATCTCGTAATACAGCCAGGAGTAATAGGTTTATTCATCAAATACCTTATTGTTGCATGATCATTATGGACAATAGTAGAGTACCCGATGATGTAGTTTCGGAACTTATTGATAGCATAAATGATAGCTAAGAATTATTTTTCTATCACCATATAGTTTAGTTCACCAGGAATTAGATTCTTAGTGACGTAATAAATTTCATACGGTGTTTTGTATACCTACTGTCCTAAAACAACCCCTACTTTTGTATGAGAAGCACCAATATGTATGTGAAACGATAATGCCCAATCAGGTCCTCAGAGGATTGGGGTCGTGCACACCAGCCCCTTAATTTTCGTGAAGGCTATCTCACAATCTTTGCTCCACAAAAATTCGGTATCTTTTGTTAGTAATTGAAATAGTGGATGTGCTATTTTAGAAAAAAAATTCTATAAAGAGCCTATAATAACCAGCACAACCAATAAATCTACGTACCTGTGTGGGTGTTTTAGATACCGGGAAATGTAATATTACCTCTACTTTAGCCAGATCAACTTGAATTCCAGCAGCTGAGAGAAAATATCCCAATACTACTCCTTCTTCCCTCATCATATGGCATTTGAATGTACTCAACGATACATGATTCTGTTTACATCTTTTGAGTACCTTCTCCATATTTTCCAATCCCTCCTCAAATGAGTTCCCATATGGATTAAAATCATCCATATAGATTTAAACACTATCATTGACTAAATCAGAAAAAATTCCCAAGGTTGCCCTCTGGAAGGTAGCAGGAGCATTACACAGGCCAAATGGAAGGACCCTATATACAAAGGTTCCCCATGGGCATGTGAAATTTTTGTTATCATGGTCTTCCAGGGCTATCTGGATCTGGTTATATCCACTGAATCCGTCTAGGAAGGAAAAGAACTTCATTCCAGCCAAGGTGTCCAGGACTTGGTTAATGAATGGCAAAGGAAAATGGTATTTTTGTGTTACCTTATTTAATTCCCTGTAATATACACATATCCACCATTTACCATTCTTTTTGGGAACGATAACTAGTAGGGATACCCATTGGCTATCTGAGATGGGATAAACGAATCCTACATCCAACAATTTTTGTAATTCCCCTTTAACAATCTTTTTGAGAGCATGATTCATCCTCTGTTGAGGTTGTCTTATAGGGTGGAAATATTCCTTAATGTAAATATGATGTGTATAGGCTAGGAGGGATACCCTTCATGTCGGTATAATCCTAGGCAAAATCTTGATAATGATCTTGAAGGACTTTCAAAAGCTATTTGGTCTAGGATTCAGACAGGTTTGGGTTGATATTAAGTGCTTTCCATGGTTCAATCTCGATTGGAGTACTATCATGGAATGGGGTAACAAGAATTTATTCTATGTCATCTTCTGGTTCAATGTTTTCCTGTGTCTCACATCTCATATCAGATTCTAGAATATATTGAGTTCAATCGGGAACATAACTAGAATCATTAATGAAGGCGTTAATGGCATCATCTTCAATTTCAGTTTTAAATCGAATGGACTGGCCAATAGTGAGAACTGGTCTAACATCTTCATTTTCAAGTTCAAGATCTTTTGCAGGTAGAGGTTTCTGACTGCTTGATGATTTTTTAGATGGGCTTAGTTTCGTAGGAGAATAAAGCTTGAGATCCTTCATAACTGTCCCATTTGATATGACCATGGGTCTAGACCAGCATCCTATGTAGGCATATGCAGTTTCCAACAAGGGTCTTCCTAGGATAAATGGGTGGTCACCTACTGAAGATCGAGTCTCCAATATAAGGAGGTCCATAGGGTAATTCCATGAGTCTAATGAAATGATCACATCCTCTAATTTCCCTACTGGTTTAATTGTGGATCTGTCTGCAAGTTCCAGGATAGTAGGGGTTGGTTTAATGTTTCCAAGTCCTAATGTGTTCATTGTTTCAACAATGATAATTTTAATGGCTGCTCCCAAATCCACCAGTACATTTGGTATTTCAATCCCATTAATTTGTACTGTTAGAATCGGGTTCCCAGGATATTCGTATTTTACAGGCATGATCTTTCCTAACATGATATCGAATAGTCTGCCCATTACAAGAACAGTTAATGGATCCTTAGGTTTTCTACCTGGTTTCTTTGAGTAGTATTCTTTTAGAGTTTTTTCATAAATAGGTACATCCCTCATAGCTTGTAAAAGGGGCATTTTAACAAAAAGATTCTGCAGTTCCCCTAGAAAGTCAAATTCTGCTTGAGAGTTTGGTTTGCTCAAGGTCAATATTTCGGGATATGGGTGAAATGTTAAATGACCTTGATTAGGAACAACTTGGGGAGGTGTATGATTTATTACATTTTGATCTAAATTCTTTGTCATTGTTCTTTGTTCTGGTTCTGTATCTTCACTGTCAAGTTATTCTGTAATAATGGGTGAAGTAGGTGCATTTACTACCCTTCCAGACCGTAGATTTATCTTGTTGAGGCCTGCAGTAGAAATGTTGTAGGATGGAAGGTTCAGAGTGTCTGTTTGTTGAACCCCTTTATTATTCGGATTTGGGTTGGGCTGGATAGGAAGCTGAGGTCTAATGGCTAGGTTTCCTAGGGGCACATTGGAAGGATATTGAAGTTTTTTCTAAGGCATAGGTTGAGGAAACTATCCAGTGGGAGGGGATCCATGCCAAGACTAATTCCATGAAGGATTCGCACTGGCTTGAGGAACCCAATGTTGCCAAGGGGGATACTGGTATTGAGGCCACATGGCTGAAAATGGTGTAGATTTGGGACCCATAATAATATTATGAAAGTACTGTGATGGGTCCTGAAACATACATGGATTCACTGCTGGTGATCAAGGTTGCCATGGCTTCTTCTTCCCCATGAAGTATAGCTGGTCCACTGTGCGTTCCTTGCTTTCTCCTTAGAAAGCCGCTTTCAGCCTGGGCAAGGAAGGACATGCACTGGTCATGTGAGTCTGTTCGCAGATTGCGCACACTTCCACTATGTTTAGCGGGAATTCCTTCAAAGGGTGTTTCTTCCTGCACTAAGGGTAGAAAATGGCCATGGTTTTTTCCAACTCCATCTACTTCTGTTTTTCCTATAGAGTGTCCATCTAGGTTGATAGCGTACTCAAGATATCAGTCCTCAGATTATCTAATAGATTCCCAATATCTGCTTTTGTGACCCCTCCATCAGAGGTCTTTAATGACCGAATACCCTGTCCACTTCTTGCAGCCCCCTGTGAACATTCGATACAATAATCATATATAGTTTCAAAGTTTTCTTTTGAAATATCTCCTTGCCCACTATATTAAGGAGTTGCAGAGAGTCCTCCCTGAGTGCTCTGAGATGTTCGCACCGCACTCCCCTGGCCCCTTGGTGACTCAAAGTCCTTAAAATATTCCTTTACTAGATCAGAGTCTCTTAACTCATCAACGGGAATTTTCACATCACTACCTTGGTATCTTGGGGATGAAAACCCTTTTTGAGGTTCTTCTTCCAAGTTAAAGTTTCTCCATTCTTCTCATCCCTTACTTGCCACTTCTTCCCCTTCTACTATTGATAAGAATTTCTCTTCCACTGGTACCCTGTTTATTAAATCTTCTGCTGTAGAAAGAACATCTTCTGGTACCGTGGATGGCACTGGTTGTTCCATAGACTGCCCTTCATAATTTTTTTGAACCTTAACCCTAACAGTAGCACGAGATGATATCTCAGATCTAGATTTTTCAATAATTTCCTGAATATAAGTCTTCCTTCCCAAATACTTCCCTTTCTTTGGGGGTATTCCTCTACCCCTCTTGTTGGGATCTTTATTCATACAAATTGTGGAGAGGGTTCATTAAAGAAAATCAATCAATCACTCAGGCCCTGAAGTAAGACAGATAATTCCCTCCCTAGGATGAGAGAAAAGATTCACAGGAAATGAAACAAAATAACAAAAGAAAAGAGATCAAAGTTTAGGACCTGGAGCAGAGTAATAACATACCCTCCTGAGGATGAGAAATTGGCCCCTAGAAAGAAAAATAGAAAATAATATAAAAAAAAATAGGAAAGAAAACTGGACTATGCCCAGGACTTAGGGCAAGGTTTTATAAAACACCTTCCCCAAGACGAGGGTTTAATTTTGTAGAAAAAAATGATACAAGAAACATGAAAGAAGGAAATAAAAAATAAAATTCAAGGCACTTACACTCAGGGCTTGAAGCTGGACAAGATATTCCCACCTCAATATGAGAGATCGACTTTGAGATCTGTTGTAGATCCTGTTCTTGCACCTGTTAGTCTTCCCTAGCAACGAAGAAAAAATGTTGGTGTCTGGATATGAACAAGATTCAATCCTTTTTCCACATAAATTATCAACCTCAGGGCATTAATTATTTCAAGGCTAATGGTAAGGTATATGAAGATACAAGCACATCGTCTGTTATAGACCACATGTTTAATCTATAACACAAACACCACTATAACAACAATGAAATGAACTGCAGAAATAAAAGGCATTCACAGCAATTAACGCCACTGTAACAACAATTAAAGAATCAGACCAAACACAACACTGCAAAGAAAATAAAGAAGAACACAGCACCTGATCACAAGAGTGGGCCCAACTCTTGGATCAGGGCTGCGGAAACTCAAATATTATAGGAGAAACATTGAGCTACTTTATATTTAATTAATGATTAAAATATTAATTAAAAAGTCTGTGCATCTGAAAGGGTTCCCCGATTCACAGCCTGTAGGCTTCTTTAGACAATAGTCTCGAAACCCCCGATTCCTCCCAACGACTCCATTGTTACAAAAATACATATTGTTACAACAAAAACCGGATTGCCTAGCGAGAAAAAATAAGAAAGAAAAATATAGCGCTGATACACCCACGGCTATCATGTTGTAGCAACAAATAAAGAAGACAATGGAAATGATGGGTTGTGCCTTCACTTGCGGCCGAAACATGCCTATTGTAGCTAAGTCTGAAGAAATATAGGAGTTAATATGTAAAAAGGTAAAACCTCTATAAAAAATACATCATTAATCATATATCCCATAAAATATAGGAAGAAGGGTTTTACCTCATGCTTTTAAGATAAATAATGGAACAAACACATAGAAATATAGGGTAAAAGTGAGAGAAGAAAGTATACAGATCTGGTGCCCAACAGTGATCTTATCACATTAGGCAGAACACCAAGAAGAAAACCACCCTATGTAGGAGTTGAAGAGAAGGGGCTGCCAGCAATAGCCCAAAATGAAATATTAGTTAGGGTTCGATGGGTACGAAAATACCCTAACCGACCCAAAACTCATTACAACCATTGAACTAAATGAAGACATCGAAGGTGGAAAGGCTTACGAATGTCCCTCACTTAAATTAAATATGAAGCCTGAGAATATAAAAGATACATAAATATAATATAACATTCTGCAGATAATAATGTTGCTAGGGTATAAGGTTCTACAACTTTCGTATAATGGTTTTTACGTTGGAAAATAATTTCCACAAGTCCACTGATATAATTATGAATATGTTATGTAATATATCAATTATGAACCTAACACTAAGATCATGCCTGAAACAACATCGCTTGATGCCTAAGTGTGAATATACATTAGTCCAAGCATTTTTTTTATTGTGAATAAAGCATAATGTTAGAAATATTATTTGATAAATTATATGGTAATGTTATAATTAGCAAGAACGATTAAGGTGATATTATATTAATAGTTTCTACAACATATAGTTATAACCTGATGAATATGTATAAGCATATATGGTTGCGTTAAGATGTATTATATGTTTGGTTTCATTTAGAGTATTAATTAGGAATTAATGCTAGAATTAAAAAAAATTATGAAGGGTAAAGATTTTATGGTAGGATGTTACATGTGGTGTCAGAATAGAGTTCAAATGCGGGGACCTAGAAGGGTCACCTACATAACATTTGGTATGTGTAAAAATGTGCACATAATTGGGAAGAACGGGCCAACAGAGTGCAATGTGGAGGGGTTATATACATCAAGCTCCTAGGGATATAGGGGAAACTCACCCCTAGCCTAACCGAAAAATGAATCCAGAAATGTGGGTATTGTTGAGTGTAGACCACCATCAACAAACCAATAGATTGCTCAAAGAACAAAAATGGAAAACCAACATACATCTGGATACTATTGAAAAACTACAAGAATAAATGGTTCGAGTAAGAAGTGATAATGAGAATTTGATGTGGGAACAGGAAAGGATCCTCAAAACCATATCAGATAAAAAGGATCAATGGACAACTCAATCGAGCCTAGAAAGAGACACCCTAGAAGAAGGTGAACAACTATAGTAAGAAAATGATAATCTGGAACTAATCCAAAGTGATCGAAGTAATAAAAACAGATCTTAGAATGAACCAAATTCGGGAAATGTCTCAGACTGGCAGGAGATGAAAAAGGAGAAAGTGGAGCTGGAAGGCAAATTCAAAAAAATTAAGCATCCCACATTCGATGGAGAAGTTGAACAAGTAGCAGAATCATGGATAATTAACATGAATAAATATTTTCAAGTCTACGAATACAACAACAAACTGAAGGCTCGCCTAGCCATTTACCAATTGCGGGAAAAAGCCACATTATGGTGGGAATAAGTTAAAAATGTGCATGGAATTGAGGACCAAAATGTGACTTGGGACGAATTCCAATAATACTTTAAACAAAAATATCTAACAGAGCACTTTTATGATGAAAAATCTCAAGAATTTCATGACTTGACTTTAGGACAACTATCTATGGATGAGTTTGTAACTAAATTTACATCCTTATTAAGATATGTGCCATATCCGAGGGACGAAAAGGCGAAAGTACAATGATTCCTCAGTAGCCTACCTACTCATATGAAGGAGAGAATATAATTTTTGAATCCAAAGACCATGGAGAATGTGATTCGAAAAGCACGTATTGTTATCAACAGTCCAAGGTGAAAGGAGAAGTTAGAAGGATTTGGTTGCACAATAAAGGGAAGAAAAGTAACTCAAACTTTAAAGGTAGAAGATCTGTAAATTTTAAGTATACTGCTAGAAATACAACAAATAGAAAGAAGGGAACAAACCAACAAAGAACCACGTGGCCAGATTGGGAATGACCCACTAAAGCATCTAGTAGACCAGATCATGGGCACATCCAAAAACTACCATTACATTGTTGGGGATGCGGTGACACACATTATTATAAGAACTATCCTCACCATGGAAGAAACAAAACTACATCCAATGTGCAAGTGGAATCCATAGTGAGGGATGTGGTGCAAAACATACCCAGAATCAATGTTGTACATAACTATCGGCAAGCGGATTACCATCCAACCATCATAGAACTAGAAGGTAAGATGTATTCCCACCCTATTTCTATTTTGGTTGATCTTGGTGACAGTTTAAGCTCTGTAAATCCCAGGATAGTGGAAAAATGTGGCTTGCAGAGCCAAAAATTTAAAAACCCTTGGTTTGTGGAGCTGGCCACTGGCGCAAAGAGAAGAGTTAATGCTAAAGTTTCCAACTGTCCCCTAGAATTTGGAAACCAAAATATAAAGGTTGAATTGAATATGCTACCTTTAGGATCTTATGAAATATCACTGGGAATGGATTGGTTGGAAGTGCATTGGTCATTAGTAGACTACAAGGATAAAATAATTTATTATAAGGTTGAAGACATAATTCGCTAAGAATTGCAAGGGATTAAAAAGCCACTTCATTTGCGTCTTGTTACTGCATCTTAGTTGGGAAAATGCAGTAGAAAAGGGTGTCAAATTTATGAAATTCAACTAGGGTTCTCTAATTCTAAAGATAAGACCCCCATGGTGCAAAACATACCAGTGGTGCAAGACTTTATGGACGGATTTCCAGAAAACATACCAAGACTACCACCAAAGCAGAACATTGATTCTACCATCGAATTAATGTCGGGGGAAGCACTGGTATCATTAAAACCATAACAAATGAGTGTGTCTGAACTGAATCAATTGAAAATGAAATTCCAGGAATGGTTGGACAAGGCATATATTCGTCCTAGTGTGTCACCCTGGGGGGGCTCCAGTGTTCTTTGTAAAAGAGAAGGATGGTACGATGTGAATGTGTATGGATTACAGACAGCTTAATAAATTAACCATTAAGAACAAATACCCACTGCTAGGGATAGATGATATTTTTGATCAAGTAAAGGGAGAAACTATCTTTTGAAAAATAGATCTAAGGTCTAGGTATCATCAAATATGGATAAAATATGGAGATACATATAAAAAAAAATTCCGTACATGATATGGGAATTAGGAATTCGTGGTTTTACTATTTGGATTAACCAATGCACCAAAAAAATTCATGAGTTTGATGCATGGCATATTTCATTCATTTTTGGATAAATTTGTTCTGATTTTTATAGATGATATACCCATCTACCCAAGGAATATGGAGGAACATAAGGAATATTCAAGTGTATAGTGCTAAATATGTTGAGAGACCATCAACTTTATCCCAAATTCCATAAGTGTGATTTCTACAAAGAGAAAATCCAATATAGGCCATGTTATTTATGCTTAAGGTATAGGAGTAGACCCTGAAAATATTAATACTATTATGGAGTGGAGTGTACCCAAAAACGTAGCAGACATACGACCTTTTATGGTACTAACCACCTATTATTGACGTTTTTTTTAACAATCATATATATATATATATATATATATATATATATATATATATATCAAATTATATTAATACTTCTTTCAGGAGATAATAATTTTATATTTGAATCTAAAACATATAAGTGATCCAAAATGGTGTTGTCTAATTATTATGAGTTTTGGTTAGAACCTAATAAAAACATTTTTGGTTAAATTGTGATCGTTTGTTGTTTAAAATGAATTGTTTACTATATGGATTTGACATTGAGAAAATCCCTAGGGGTCTTACTATTGTACGAAGTTAAAAACTCAAACTTGTAATTCCAACTAATGATCGAGTCAAATGCCGCCAGAAAATGTGCCAAGAAAATATTCAAAATTTTTAGACTACAAATGCAAAAAGGAAATTTCTAATTATTATACGTTTCAAGTTATTGGCTAGAATACAATGAATACATTTTTGGTTAAATTATTACATTTTTTTCCTTAAAATATTTTTTTGATTGGATATATGGATTCATCACCCTAAAAGACAAGGGCTCTTTCCAAAAAATCAATGACATATTTTTTTCAAATTTGAGAAGGAAATATGCCGAGAAAAGCTTTGAATCATATAACACGTAGGCTGCCACTTCCATAAAGGCATTGTCTAACTATTATATGTTTTGATAATTTTTTTCTCGAATCCAATGAAAATATATTTGGTTAAATTGTGTGTGTGTGTGTGTGTGTGTGTGTGTGTGTGTGTGTGTGTCTATATATATATATATATATATATATATATATATATAACAACTAAACTTTTAAGAATGGAAATTTATCTAAAATTTTAAAAACCTTGGAGAATATTTCTTATCTCTAATATTCAAACTATAAAGCGTTTGAAGTTATTTTCGTAAAAATAGTGAAATTTGTAATGCTTTTCTACAAACTTTTAGAGATTTTTAAGGTAAAATAATTTTATACTATAAAAATTGGACCAATAATTTTTACAAAAGATGGAAATTAACGTAGCCCGCCTATAAATATTAACCCTTAAATTTTAGGGGCAAGAAGTGCAGAGGCCCTTAGATTGTGGAGAGGTAGCAACTAAAACTTGTGAATCCAACACGTGTATTTTTTCTATATGATCATGTGATTAGTATCGGTATCTACGTCCATAGAATATTTCTATTTGTACTAAGTAGAGCCTCACCGAGAAAGTCTTCATAGAATTGAATCCATGTCCTCTTAATAAAAAAATGTACTTTAACCATTGAAACTAGAGTAATTAAACTAATCCTCAAAATTAACTGTATGACAACATATTTTATATAAATTGTATTTATTACATATATAATTAATAAATGTAAACTATTAATTCACATGAAATATATTCATTATAAATATTTTAACATATATAAAATTCAATGACATTATATAAGAATAACTATTAACAATTTTTATTTTAGTGTTGTTTAAAATGGAGTTTTTGTATAAAATATTTCGGTGAAAATCACATGTAAGAAAATGTTGTGGATTCAAAGTGGTTCATCATCAGGACAAGATGAGAAATCTAATCAAGGAACCCATTTAAATAGGTAAGGAAATCTCCAACTAACCGTTGTAAAATAATGGCTAGTTTGACTAGAATAAGAAATTTAATTTAATTATATTATATTATATTATATTCTTATTTATTTATTTATTTATTATTTATTAATGAATTAATTAATAATTAAATGTTTTCTAATTTGAATATAAATTTTATATTTATTATTTTTTGAATATAATTTAATATTTTTATTCTTTACCTAATAATTTTAATTATATGTTATATAATTGAAATTCATTAATAGTTATATGTTGTATAATAGAATCTAATAAAAATTCTTATTTACTTTATTAAATATGTAATTTTATTAGTTTAAATCATAATAATAATAATAATAATAATAAGTAAATTTACAAATTGAAATAATAATAATAATAATAAATAAATAAAAATAGAAAGGGAGAAAGAAATCGAGAGCCAGAGTAGAAGAAAATGACAAGAGGGAGAACAGGGGAAGAGAAAAAGCAACTAAGAGTGAAGGGTGGGAATCCAAAATCTGCTAACACTCCACCCATTATCTATGTTGAGGTTAGTAGGCCTCTTTTCAATTTCCGAGGCTTCCCTCAACTTGTGGTGGTGGAAATGGTCAATCCTGACAATAACCTTAGCACCTTCAATGCAAATGTGATGATTTGTCTTTTCAGGATGCTATGCTAAGGCAAAGGAGCGTGATCTACTATGTCTAAGTTCAACTATATGTTCATCAATTATTTTATTAATAGACCGACCAGTTTCACCAATATAAGGCATCCCACAAAAGCAAAAAATCAAGTAAACCCCTTTACCATTCTTAGGGCAAATCGGGTCATTAACCAATCTAAGCGGACTCTGAATGGTGTAGAGGGGCTTGAAGGTTGAGGAAACATTATGTTTCTTCAGGATCCTAGCGATTTTATCAATAGTACCTTAGATAAACGGGAGGTGAACTCCGGAAAACTGATCACAGGGATCTTTCTTGCCTCTAGGACCTTTTTTCAAATTTTTGAAAAGCTCTAAGACATTCAATCCTACTATAACCATTCTTACTTAAAAATTTAAAGAGATGAGAATTTTCACCTTCAAATTGGTGTTCATCAGAGGTTTTAAAGGCTCTAGTGACTAGGGTACTGAGAACCCCAAGCTTCTAATCCTAGAAATGATTAGAAATATCATTTAAATACTGCTCAGTGTGCATCTTCTTTCTAAAGACTTGATGAGAGAAAGAACCATCATCATTCCTAGAAATAAGGACATCTAGAAAGGGGAGGCTACTATCCACTTCGAATTCCATGGTGAACTTAATGAAGTCAGATTGATCATTAAGATGTTGGAAGAAAAGGTCCAGTTTGTCTTTTCCATGGGGCCAAACCACACAAGTGTCATCAACAAACCTTTTCCAAAGCCTAGGTTGAAAAAGGGAGGAGGAAATGGCCTTAGATTTGAAGTATTCCATGAAAATATTAGTCACCATAGGGGAAAGGGGGGAACCCATGGCCACAACACAAGTCTATTAAAAGGATTCACCCTCGAAAGTAAAGAAGATCGAGGTTAGACAAATCTCAACGAGATGAGAAGTATGAGGATTTGTGACCCGAGAAATGACATTGATGGCTTCCTTAATGGGAAAGAAAGTGTATAATGAGACAACATAAAAACTTACAAACCTATCATCGAGATCAAATTTAATGTCTTTCAATTTAGTAATAAATGAGGACAAGTACTTGACAAAGGAGTTGGTTCAACCCGCAAGAGGTTTCAACTTGTTGGCTAAAACTTTAGCGAGCAGGTAAGTCGGACAACCTATGATGTTGATAGTGGGGCGAAGGGGGGCTCTATCCTTATGAATATTAGGAAGACCATAAATCCTTGGAGTGAGGGGGTTACTTTCAATAATCTTTTTACTAAGGGAGCCAACAATGCTACTCAATTTTATGGCAAAGCAACTAAATTTGAAATTTTTTAAAGAGGATTTTTTTCTAGCTTCTTATAGCTCTCGCTATTAAGAAGGTGATCCAAAATATTACTATGATAATCCTCCTTGTTTAAAATAACTTTATCACCTCCCTTATCTTCCTCAATAACAACAATTCCTGGTTATTGTTTAAGGATTCAGGAGCCTCAAACTCATGTTTGCTAATGTTTCTCTTAGGGGGTTAGCTTTTCCGAGGATCGTGGAATAGTCTTGCCTAATAGTGTCTTTAGTAGCATGAGGAAAATCTCTAATCCCATATTCTATATCACAAATTATGTCTTGAATAGGGATTTTTTTAGGAGAAAAAGAATAATTCAGGCCCTTCTCCAACAAACTGTAGACATGACAATCAAAAGAAAAATGAGAAAGATTAATAATAGTCCTATTTGAGGGGGAAGAGAAATACTTTTTATTAATGTTACTATTATTATAATTATTATTAATGTTAATGTTACTACTATTACAATTATTGGTATTATTATTATTATAGTTATTACCATTAAAGTTACTATTATGAATAATATGATTATATTTCTTATCGTAGCTATTATTATTATTATTATTATGTCTATCTATGTTCTGGCTATTAATATTATTTTTAAAAATAATATTATTATTAATATCACCCATGTTGTTACTATTAATATTTAAATTATTATCTTTATTATTATTACAACCAATATAAGGATTAATAATATGCATAATCCAGGGTTCATGGTTAGAAATCAAAGTCCTAGAAAAATCAGGAAGATTAAAGAAGCTCGAGTGCATACCAGCCTTATCGCGAGTAGCCAAGCTAGAGGTGGCGAAATTCTCGATAGAACCCTTGTCCTGGTCAAACAAGCTATTACCACAGACCATTGATTTCATAAGAAATATAATGTTTCATCAACCTTCAAGCCCCTCTATACCATTCAGAGTTCGATTAGATCAGTTAATGACATAATTTTCCCTAAGGATGGTAAAGGAGTTTACTTGATTCTGTGCTCCTGTGGGATGCCTTACATCAGTGAAAGTGGTCAATTTATTAATAAAAATAATTCATGAACATGTTGCTACCTTAGACATAGTAGATCACACTCCTCTCCCTTAGTAGAGCATGCTAAAAAGAAAAATCATCACATTTGTATTGAAGATGTTGAGGTTATTGCGAGGATTGACCATTTCCACCACCACAATTTGAGGGAATCTTTGGAAATAAAAAAGAGGTCGCTTAACCTCAACAGAGGTTATGGGTGGAGTGTTAGGAGATGATGGATTCCTACCCTTCATTCGCAGTTGTTTTTTCTCTTCCCCTATTTTCCCTTTGTCGTTTTCCTCTATTCTCGCTCTCATGTTTATTTCTCCCTCTCTATTGTTTATTATTATTATTATTATTATTATTATTATTATTATTATTTTATGATTTGAATTAGTAAATTTACTTCTTATTATTATTATTTTATGATTTGAATTAGTAAATTTACTTATTATTATTATTATTATTATATTATGATTTAAATTAATAAAATTACATATTAAGTAAATAAGAATTTTTATTAGATTTTATTATATAACATATAACTATTAATGAATTTTAATTATATAACACTTCCTCTTAGAGTGCCCTGCGTAATTACAGAGCATTTTCACAATCTTTGTTGCAACACTAACCTTCCTAGCCTTTTAAGATGTCAAAATTATAGTGAGTTCGGCAGGCTTCTCTCCAAGATTTTTGAGCATAGGAATAAAATCTTAAATCAAATTAAATAACTCTTTTCTTTACATCCGATAGACGAAAGATTGGTCTCAGTGGACGTTAACCATCATCATCATCATCATCAATTAAAATTAGAAGGTAAATAATAAAAATATTAAAGTATATCAAAAAAAGGTATAAATACAAGATTTATATTCAAATTAGACAACTTTTAATTACTAAATAAAAAATAAATAAATAAGAATATAATTAAATAAAATAAAATTTAATTAAATCGCTTATTCTAGTGAAACTAGATTAGCTGGAGCTTTCCTTATCTATTTAAACAAGTTCTTTGATCAGATTTCCCATCTTCTCCTCATGATGGGTCAACAACATTTGCTTGCATGTGATTTTCACCAAAAAATTTATACATAATTTATGGATCACAGAAGCCAAATTCCTAAAATAGAATTTTTTTTTTTTTTTTAATTTAATATTAAAAAATTATATATATATGAGATTTTTTTTATAGTTTTTATTTTGTTTTATTTTATTTTACTATTATTTAAAACAAAATTAGTTTATATTTTTTATCTAATTTAATATATATATATATATATATATATATATATATATATATATATATATATATATATATATATATATGAATATGAATATGAATATGAATATGATATGCGAAACAATCAAATAATTGACTACATTTTAAGTGTAATTTTTAATATTTAAAAAAAATAGGTGTGGAATTTGATCGTCTTCGTGTGTGATTTTTTATTTTTTAATATTTATTTTATTTAATTTAATAAACTAAAGTTTAAGTATTATTATTTATTTTTAAAAGAAATAAACATTAGCCAATTTCATTGTTCCAGTTTGTTATATTTTA
Organism: Pinus albicaulis; assembly: GCA_034641835.2. Lineage (NCBI taxonomy): Eukaryota > Viridiplantae > Streptophyta > Pinopsida > Pinales > Pinaceae > Pinus > Pinus albicaulis. Next base: position 908,831,986 of record CM076576.1, on the reverse strand, counting down.
GTTTAAAATGAATTTAACTTTTTTCTTTTTTTTAAATGTATATCTATAAATAAATTTATTTTTGTATTATTTAAAACAAAATTCACTTATTTTTTGTTTAATTTAATTTTGTATCTATAAAAAAAAATATTCACACATTATGAATATTTTGTAAATTAAAATTGAAAAAACTATATTTAAATGTAAACCTGTCTAAAAAATAGTTCAAAACAATATTATTATTTAAATTACAATAACTTAAATAATTAAAATTATTATTTAAATCACAATAACCTAAATAATTATTTTGTTTATATATAAAATAAATTTTTAAAAAATGAAAAAAATATATTTATATATAATATTTTTTATTAAAAAAAATAAAAACATTATTTAGTATTTAAAAATTAACATAAAATTAGGTAATTATGAAAACTTCATCTTTCAAATATATATGTAATGATATAATATTTTATAAACTAACAAACACTTAAATTAGAAAATAAATAAGTAAGTTTCAAAATCATGGTTTGTGTTGATGTAATTTGTGTTGAAGTGTTGTTTGTGGTTGAAGTACGATATCAAACATTTATTTGTTGGACCAAATTTTAATAATAAATAAGCTCCAAAATCATGGTTTATGTTGCAAGTACCATTTTTGGTTGAACTATGATACCAAACACTTACTTAATGGACCAAAATTTTAAGGTCACTCTTATTGTGGTGCTTAAAATTTTAAGATAGTAATTTCTTTTCCACCATGTTGAAGAACATATTGTATGATGAAATGGATGAAATAAATAGGTAAAAATGGAATGGATAGAATAGATTCTCCTAGATAATTCCCTCTCCTAAGATGGAAACATTGAAAAAAAACTCAATATTGAATTGGAAATGAATGAAAAAAAAATTCAATCGAATTATTTTCCAAAAATGAAATCCTATTGACTTTTTCAACACTGGACTCAAGATTTGCATCTTTATCGAACAAATATCCAAGCTCCGATTTGATCAAGGAGTAAGATTATTTCCATGGATAAAATTAGTTTTCATTATAATTATTTGATTAAGGAGTAGGCTTATTTCCATGGATCAAATTAGTTTTCATTATAACGAAAATGTAAGAAATATAGAATACGAGGTCATTTAATATTGATAGTCATTAGACGTTCTTATTTTCAAGTTAATTTATTCACTTGATCAGAAAATATTTTTCCTTGCTCACTATTAAATCGACTACTTAGGCTCATATTTTTGGAATAGATCCCATCTCCCAACATAATTGGTGAAAAAATTTCTACGAATTGGTTTCAAATATCTACGCAAATATCCCTTGGGTTAATTTATAGTTTGTTTCATGAACCTTTGAATATTATGTATTGCAAATATTTTCAAAACATTTTTCCATTAAAGATCTTGTTGAAATACCATTTCTTTCTATATCTATGATCTATTCCTATCCCTTGATAGGAGTAGTATGTTTAAACTATTTTTGATCTCTCCATCAATTGTATGCTTGTAGAAATAGCGACAAAATTTATTTGATTTCAATCGAATAGGTGTACTAGGTCAATTTTTCTGAGTCGTATATCTAGAAATCCCTAGGAATATTTTATAAACACTACCTTGGGTACAGCTAGGGCACTCCCTAGTAATTTTTAGTCTTATATCTCCACTCTTAGCCATAAACTTACTCTAAATATTAGGTCTACCTTTCTTTTCAACTTGAAAAAAGAAAAAGGGAACAAGGTATAGAAGTTGATAATCAAATATCCGACGATGAAACATTTGAAAGTAAAAAAATGATTGACTAGGTGTTTTCAGTTCTACTTGCAAAGTTCAATGTGTAAAGAATCTTTACATCAATATTTATACTTCAATTCTAGCGCCTTCCATCCCAAAAGTTAGATATTTTTTTGGGTTGAATGCACTAATTTATCCAAGAGGTAGGAGAAGTCAATATAGCACAATTTTTTTCCCTTGGCTTTAATGGGAGGGAAAGAATTAAAAAGAGGGAAAATTCAGAGTATCTAGAAAAAACGATTGATTTCTATCAATACGTTGCCTAAAAAACTACACCATAAAATAGTTAATACATGCGATGTGGAACGATATGTCTTTAGATATTTCATTGTGAATTATTCTTATTGTTCATAATGTGTTAGTGATTCAACTGTATCAATAGTTATAAATCATAGGGAAAACTTAGAACTGCTGAATATGTTGTGAAAACAGCTCCAAAAAGAGAAGAAAAGAGATATCAATGCCTTAGAAATGAGCCACTTCGAGGGGGCAACCTCCAATACATTACATAAATGAACAATTCTTGGATGATACAAATGACCAAAACCTCCTTCTATATATAGGAGTCCATGGGGCCACAATGTAATTCTAGCCGACCTAACAATAAGAATGTAAGGGCACAATAATAACAATATGGGGGTTACAGGGGTACAACAATAACAATAAGGGGGGCTACACTAACATAATAAGGGACTACACTATTAATATAGGGACTTAACAGGCCCCTCTCCTTCAAACAAGTGTTGTCCTCAACGCTTGATTATTTCTTGATGCTTCTGTATAAAATTATCATCCTCCCATGTGGAATCTTCTACAGGAAAGTTCTTCCACTTGTTGAGATACTCTGAAATTGATCGTCGTTGTAGAGTTCTTATTTTTGTGACTGCTTCATAAATTCTTTCGATGTGATGTTGATCTTCCTATTGTTCCATTAGATTCTGCACCAATGTTAGGTTGTCCTTTGAGAGTTGGAGAACTTGTTGTTGATGCTCGATGTGATCTTCCTATAATTTATCATCCATATTAGCTATTATTTGATCCTTAAAACCATCCAACTTAGCCGTCATTTCTAATTTTAAACCATCTATGTCATCTTTGGTTGCTCTTCGTAAGATCGAAATTTGTTCTGCTTGGTACCGTAATTTTGATATCTCATACTGCAATTCTTCCTATTCATGCGTCATAGTATAGTTTTTTAAGGCTTACTGGGTATGGAATTATTTTTTGGAGGCATTATCAAACCAAATACTGATAAAAATTCTAAAATATGCCCTTGGAATAACTTCGAACTTCTTTTTCAAACAAACATTATGCAATTTTAAAAACCAAATACACACCTTTTTCTTGATTTTTAGGAGCTCAATATTGAAACTGAATTATATTTGTGATTTTAGACCTTTAATATCTGAAATATGGCACTAAGGTGGCCCTATGAATTCTCTTTCTAATGCTAAAAGTCTGACTTGATTTGGATTATTAAAGACAAAGTTGTGCCCAATCTGCTACGATTACCTAATTATGGACTAGTTCAGTAAAGAAAACTTGTATGACTTGCCACGTGTCACTGTTTTGTCCTTCGGCTCTAAAATTGATAGCCAAGAAACTATATTCTATGTACTTGCAACCAATTTTTACAGCACTCCAATCCGATGCTCAGAGAGAGAGTTATGAAACTTTTCCCATGATCACCTCTTTGAGATGAATTTCGAGAGCCTGAAAAAGCACTACCTTCCAGATATCATATCTCCGAAAATATTGCGAACCAATATCTGAAATTTTTTGACAAGTTTCCTCAGGATTTCAACTTTGTACCCTAAAAATTTCAAATTCTGAACCTTCGTAGAAAAAAATTCTATATTGAAAATGCCACGATGACCTGTTTAGAGCAGCAAAACCCTGGAATCCAAAGCTATGATACCATATGTTGTGAAACCAGCTAAAAAAGAAGAAGAAAAGAGATATCAACGCCTTATTAATAAGACACTTCAAGGGGTAAACCTCCAATACATTACATAAATGAACAATTCCTGGATGATACAAATGAGAAAAACCTCCCTCTATATATAGGAGTCCATGAGGCTACAATATAATCCTAGTGGGGCCATAATGTAATCCTAGCCGACCTAACAATAATAATGTAAGGGTACAATAATAAAAATATGGGGGTTACAGGGGTAAAACAATAACAATAAGGGGGGCTACACTAACATAATAAGGGAATATAGTATTAATATAGCCACTTAACATAATATATGTATAATGTCATTCGAGATATGGTCCTATTTAGAAAACATGAAAGAGGTTTCATCACCATAATGAATAGTGATATTATAAATAATAGACCCTACATGCATGTATACTATCTTTTCACTCATGATACCGAAGATAAATCAGGGTGGAAAAATGTTGGAAACAAATTTGGAATTATATAAACTAAAATTTTCTATTCATTACATGGGATGTAGCCTAGCTTCGTATCGTATTTGTTTTGGGTACAAAGTGTCGCAGGTTCAAATCCTATCATCCTACCTTTCCCTCCTTTTATATGGAAATAAAGGAGAAAATATCAATTGATATCAATTTGACATGAAATCAAATAATTGAATCGTATTAGATGTGAAAGTGTTCATCTGTAAGAGTATCAACAAAAGGTATTTTTCCTTATCTTTTAATATTCAAGGAAGCACTCTTAGTTTAGTTCTATAGAACATAATTCTTCAAAACCACCTGTCCTAGGTTCAAATAATACAAAGTGTGATTATGTTCCTATCAAATCCAACCCTCTAAATTATACAGAATTTTTTCCAACTAGAACAAGAAATGGAATATGACCTCCAAAGAAAATTAGGAGGCCAATGAAATTGGAGGATATTGTAGGATAAAATATCCAATTGATCACCTCATAGGTATTGTGAATATGCATTTACAAATAATTAGGAAAAAATTATTGGAATTATACGTAACAAAATTTCAGATGGAAAAGCCTCAATCATTTCGATTCAATAGAATAAGTAGGTTTAATATTTTTCCTCGATAGTATCCCAAATTTTCTATGGGTATCAATGATCAGAAATTGATATAAATAAAATAAAATAAAATATTGCAACTGAATTAGTCAACTGAGAGGGTTTCCCCTTATTCGTTCTAAATAAGTTGTATCTCTCTCGAGCTAATGAATAGGACTAGAGTGAAAATGATGGAAGCCAATAAGAAACCAAAATAACTAAGTATAGTTATAATGGCCACAGAAGGACTAAATGAAATATTGTTTATACATATCTCCATGAGACAATTACCTAATTTTTTTTTCCTAACATTGAGATTAGAAAAAAAAGACAAAATTTCCTAATTTGTACCAATTCGGGATCCTATATATATTATAGGATATGTATGAATGAGCATGGATGAGAGGAGATATATGGTAGAAATACCTTCATTATCCTAGAAATCCCCACATTCATCAAGCAACTAATTAATGCCACCCATGAACCCCTTCACAAATTTTCGAATGTAATATTCTTACAGGGTGAATCAATTTGTTTTCAGTACGATTGGTTCATATAACATTATGTTTTAACCAATAGCTATATGTCCAAAGACTAGACTGGAAGAAACCTCTCTACAAACATAGCCAAAGTATTTTAAATTTCATGTTTATGTTTAAGGATATGAATTTCCAGTTTTTCTTTTCATTTGTAGATCTTATCCATCCAATCATTTAACCCTCTATATGGATTAAGTTTTTTCAATATTTATTCTTAGAGCCAGTAGAGCCCGATGTTACAAAAATTCCACCTATTACAAGGACTAACTCGCAATTTCATATACCTAAAATTTAATTGTATCTCATGCACTATCAACTCGGTTTATCTAATGAGTGATTCCTTCTAATTAATACAATTATGTGGCATAACTCCATCTGCTACAGATACTATTGGAAAAGAAACATACATCTGCATAGCACCAATGATCCCCATGAAATATGAATTACTAGGGTCATCTACACAGGGATAATATCATGTCAGAATGACAAGGAAGAAGCAGAAGTATCATATTTTGGATGAGTTTTATTGGTAGCAATTGATATCCTTTGTTGTTACAACTCCAAATTTTTTATTTTTTTTATACTATCTCGGTGATTAACCATCACATTCCTCCTTAACGCCTTGTCCTCATGATATCTCTGCTATTGTTTTAGGGATATTGTTTCATTTAAACTTTAATGATAATTAGCATGGGTGAAATGCTCCCCCATATAAATTTATCCACCCCTTAACTCTATTTTACCATTATAGCTTTATCACTTACAAAGTACCCCTCTTAACCCTATGTTTTATAGTAAACACATTTCAACTTTATGTAATATAGTCATTCCTATATTAGCATAGGTCAGACTCTTACAACCTACTACCCATAATACATATGTGTTAAGTTTAATATTTATCTACATACTTATAGACTTATGCACCCTACCCCTCTCAACGCATATGTATAGCTTTGATAAGGTAAGCAAGATGGATTATATTCTCTGCACAATAGTATTTTCGAATTTATTAACCCTAACCCACCTGGTGACCTATTCAATGCATCAACTTCCATGTCGAAATGTCACATGGCCTCACATGGCCCTCACACACCTTTCGACACTCCACATGTATGCTGGAGATTAAACCAAAATAGATCGACAGATACGATTAAATGGTGGAAACCGTAAGGTGTTTACCCTAGTTTCATTTGGCTCATTTCGTCATTTCACTATATGGGAGGCGGTCGTCTATCGCTCTAGAGCTCTGCCTCCATGGCCAACCTGCAAATATATTTTCAATGCTATGTGTTTCATTTTTTCCTCCGGTTAATTTTTTTGTAGGATGGATGCATAACGATGTTTACTAGTTACTCGACTCCTTCAGGTAGATAGATCCTATCTTTGACTCTAAAATTATTCAGGGTTTCTCATTTTTTTCATTTTACTGATATGGTGTTTGTGTACATTTTGCAGAGGCGTCCTCTGCCCTCTACTTGAGGACATGGGACCATTTTCCCCTCGTCTCTTCGTAGTGAGGATACATCCTCAGCATCCCCTCGAGCTCATTCATCACACAAAAGGTAAGTCTCCTTACAATTTCATCTTTTCTTCACATATATTGTTATGGGTTTCTATAAATTAGAAGTAATACCCTGTTTGCGTTGCGATTTTATTCCCTATCCTTGCTCCACATTATGGGTTTAGGAATATACGCAATTTTTGTTCTAATTTTTTTTTTTGGGATCTTGGGTATTCCTATGCCCAACTGGGTTGGGTTTGCTGCATCTCACAATTTAATTGAGTCACTTGTATAATTGAGTAATTCCTTTGTTATACCAATTTCTTTGTTCATTATACCATTTCTTCATCCATAAATCATTATTTTGTTGATTGTCTATGCTATTAAAAATTTAGTTACTCAACATTTATCCCTATGCCGTCGGTGTGAGGATTTCCTTCTCAATGTGAGGATTTCCCTCTCAGTCATGTCATATTTCATCATTGTGGTATTACAGTTTTGAAATTTTAGTTTGTGGTTTCGATTTGGTTTTCTGCCCAATGGCCACATTGCACTTATCTCACATTTTGTATACGCAGGCCTCTTAGAAATTTTATTACGCTATATGATGGGGTTTATGCCCTTGGCATGACTCGTCCAATAATATTTCTGTTAATTTCATTATCTACTCATTTATTTCATACCAGAATTCTTGTTACTTTGTTTAAAGAGAGATCTAGGTTTTGTCTGTGTGACCCCATAACTAGTTTTTTATAATAGTGTGAGGTTCAGGTTAGAATAGTTCAGAGAAATTCTCAGATTCTTAGTTAATTTGTTAGTTAAATTTTTGTCTTTCATAGTACAACTATGGATACGTTATTTTAATGACTATCTTAGTTTTACCTCTTTACTTTTATTCTTGTATTTAATTGTGTTCCTTACCCAGAATTGGGGTTTTCATTTGTAATTTCTATAATTACCATTCATGGATTCCATGTTCAGATTTTATGGATTATCTTTAAAATTATTCATATTTTATAGTCATTTAGTTGATTGGTATTATTTTAGGACTCTGTGAGGCATGTCCTATGTTTCTCAATGCAATTATTTATTTTTCTAGGTTATAATTGCACTCTTCAATTTTTTAGTTTCATATCGAAAACTTGCTGAGTTATGTAATTTTAATTGTATTCTTTTGTTCATGATGTTGCCTCATAAGCCTTAGCCCTCTATGATTTGTTACTCTATTAATATTTAGGTATGGCTTTCATATATCGATCATGAGTTCCTCTTACTCATTTAGGTTAGATTAGATAAGATGGTACTTCTCTATTTTCCCCTTTTTTATTTACACTACTTAGACACGATGTGTACCTGTACTAGGGTTTTGCCCTTGAAGGTAACATGAAGTCTACTAACTAGGCCCATTCTCAGGTTGAGGTTTGGAAAAATAAATTTTTATTGATCAGTCCACTACAACTTTCTTCTTACTTCTATAGATTAATTTTTTTATTTTTTATTTGTCAATTTATGTAACTGTTTTCAGTTTATTTGTTATGTTTTAATATGGGTAAATATTACCCAGGTTGCCCCTATTTCTCATTTTGACAAGTGATCCAGAAAATAGAAATACTCCCTTATTCAGGTTAGTCCGATTTGTTTAAGTATTCTCTACTTCATTTTTATAATATTGAGTTATACGCGTTGAAACAACATTATTTACCACATTCACTATCTTTGTCTATAGGTGAAGAATGCAACCATGGAAGAGTATACTCAGGTAACTAACTATCATTACTTATATTCATGTATTTATAGTATGATTACTTTTTATTAGTTAGTAGAATTGTTTTCTAATTTGTGAATTGTCATTTGTAGGTTTGATCTCATAATATTTTATTTCATATGCATGCTTCAGTTGTCTCATTTCTAGTGCATGCTTACAATTTTAATCTTTATTTCTCAGGTCGGTCACCTGCTATACCATTATGGCTCTTATGGCACTTAGCTTGGTCCAACACTTCTAGGGGTTATGTGTCAAGGCCATGCTTTTTCTTTGACCATAACTTATTTTGATGCAAATATTTTTCAATTTCAACTAGTCACATGAATATATATATGATAGTGATATTTTCAATGATATCTTCAATTTATTGTACTTAGAAATTTACTATTTAATATTTGGAAATTATGAGTTATTATATTTCAGATAACTACCTCTTCTAGTTTCCATTATGTAATATCATATCATATTTTTTCCATATTTTTCTCGTTTATATAAGGCTGGTCCACTTGGTGTTTTCTTAGAAAATTTTGCATATACGCATCCTTTACTTCTACATGCATTCATATAGTAGCATATGTAATTATTTTAATTCTATATGCATTCATGCAGTTATATATGAAATATTTTACTTATACATATATTCATATTTTCTGGTACATATTGGCTGAAATACTTTTTTGTAATTCACCTATGCATTTCTACATAGTTGTACTTATCAGAGTACAACTGTTTGGGGTTTATAATCTCACAAAATTTGACTCTTATTTCCTTATTTCAGTAATTTAGTCTGTGTAAAAGAAAAAGAGTCTTCACTATATTAAATTACGGAGAAGACTTTGTACAACACACATCATTGTTTATTGAATATTTTAATAACTATTTACATGTCAACGGTAAAAAATAGGACTTAAACCTTTTGCCTAATAAGATCTGTAACATAATTGTACATACAAATTCATATCTTCCATATGGATATATACCTATTACTTAAGACCATTTCTCTTATCTAAAACACTTATATAACATCAGAACTTATTAGAAAACCACAGTAGGTACATACCATTGTGTAAGGTCAAATTTTCCTCCAAACCACGAGCTTCTCCTAAGATCTCTCCCCCGAGAAGATACCAATATTCCATGGTGTTGGAAACCCTTTTTCACACTAGTGATGTCTATTTTAAGCCTTCTTTCCCTCAGCATGTTTCAATAATGGTGTCCCATTATTATGGGTTGTTGTTTCCCATAGCCTATCCTTTTCTTTTTTCCACAAAATATTACTTTAAAACTTTCTTTTCCTCAGAAAAAATTTTCTTATGTCTTCCCAATAAGTTTCCACTTGACTGTGGATTTTTATTAGATCTTTTTCTCCCATCTAATTTAATTATTTATTTGTTTTTCTCCAAGGATTTTCTAGAGATATTTGGGAAAGTTTCAAATTATAATTCATTCTCATGGATAATAATTTCCTGATCTCAATTACTTTGTCTTTACCACATTAACCTCTATTTCATAATTAATCATTAATCTAAAAATATTTTTTTCCATGTATAATTGTTCCATAGGTCCACCTGTACCTTGGTCTTATTTACATAACATAAAAGCTGTAGATAAGGGGTATTACATAGTCCCCCTCTAGAACAAAAACATTGTCCTTAGTGTTGCAGATTACTCTGTTTATTCTTTTAACAACATTGGATACAATTCATTCATAATCTCTTCCTTCTCCTAGGTAGCTTCTTCAGGTGTAAAGTGCTTCCACTGCACCTTCACTCGATCTACTATTCTATTCTGGAGAATAGTTTCTTCTCGTTCCAATATATGCAATGGTTCTAGAAGAAATTCCCCTTCTGTTTCCACGTGTATCAAAGTCCAGTCAACCATGTGAGAAGGATCATGCACATATTTCTTCAAAAATGATACATGAAAAACATTATGAACTTTAATCTGACTAGGTAGAGCTAATTTGTAAGGTATCAGGCTGACTCATTCCAAAACATAAAAGGCCCGCAATATCAAGGTGCTAACTTAGCACAATTGTCAGCTTGAAAGGTACTCTTGTGAGGTTTGATCCTCAATTTCACACAATCCCCAATCTTGAATTCCCTGTGAATTATTTTCTTATCTGCATAAGCCTTCTGGCGGTCATGAGCTGCTTTGATGTTATGTTTAATTTGTTTTATTGTTCATTCCATTTCATGTAGCGCTTCAGGTCCAAGTACCAATTTTTCCTCTGGTTGAGTCTAGCTAAGTGGAGAGTGGCATTTTTTTCCATACAAAGCTTCAAATGGATTCATTTGAATAGAGGTATGGTAACTGTTATTGTAAGAAAAATCTGTGAAATGTATAAATTCCTCCCACTTGGTGGGTCTATCTATTACATACATGAAAATAATGTCCTCTAATATTTGGTTTGTCCTTTCTTTTTTCCCATCTATTCGAGGATGACAATATCTGCTAAAGTTCAGCTTTGTTCCCATTCCTCCAAACAGTGTTTTCCAAAATGTAGTGATAAAATCTAGATCCCTATTCGAGATAATCATCTTTGGGATTCTGTGAGGTCTAAATATTTCCTTCACAAATATATTATCCACTTGTGTTGTCCCAAAAGTGGACTGTATGAGTATAAAATGTGTTGCCTTCGTTAATGTGTCCACCACCACCATAATGGAGTCATGCCACTACAAGAAAAAAAAACATTGGTGAGGGTCATGCTTGTGACGGACCTTTAAGGTCCGTCACCAATGTCACGTATGGTGATGGTCCTTAAAAAAACGTCATTGTAAGTGTATATAGTGATGGTCCTTTAAGGTTTTTCACCAAAGCCATTTTCAATGACACTTTTGGTGAGGGTCGTTAAAGGCCCATCACTAATTCTCTATTTGGCGACACTTCTAGTGATGAGATTATAATCACCCTAACCAATGTTATTTTTGTTACTTTTGGTGACGGTCAAAAAAGGTTCATCACCATTGATCTTTCCAATGAGTTTTTGATGACGTTATGTTCTTGTTAATATATTTTTTGTGAAAATATAACGAATTAATACCATTATTATGGAGTTTTTTTTATAATATTTCCAAGGCCATAGTGGTTAGAGTCAGTCATTTTTTTAAGAAGTAATTAGTGTGTATCATTTCCCTCAAGAATGACTAGTCAAATAGAGTCTTCCTATGCGTCAACACATGATTCATACCTATTAAGTTTATTATCTAGAAAATTACCTTTAGATAAAGTCCTGCTAGTGTGTGTAGGAAATATATTATTTAATACATAATGAAGCTCTGTCAATTGTATTAATGAGAAAGACCTAACATTCCTCAAAAATATGAGCACACCTTAAATTAATGATTTTGCACACACTAAAATTTCTTAGCACCTCGCATGTCTTGGAACATCTTTGTACCTAAAACATCTTGTGATGACACTGACACCCAAGCACAACATAGAACTCTCCTAGAATGTGTTGGCATGCATGTAGTCCCTAGCATGCCCTAGAACACCTTGGTTTAATGTATTGAAATACATTAGCACTTGCCACACAATTCCACTTGGCATGTATTTGGAACTATTATTAGTGTGGTTAGCATGCCCCTTTTGAAAGAGATAAAGTCTTGACTTATTAACCCTCCTATTGGTTCTTCCTTTTGTTTCCTTGTAACTTCTTGACACATATTGACAGACCCTGCCCCCCTGCACATCCTTAGCACCTGGCATGTATTGGCATATCTTCGCACTATTTGGCACATATAATAAGCACACCCTAGAACTCCCGAGCACACTTTAAGACTTCTTGACATTCCTTGATATTCCCTAGCATGCCTTACCAATAATTATCATACCTAGTCACTCCCTCCTTGGCATGACAAATATCACTCATTAACACTAATCCCTGGCACACATTCCTCATATTCATCAACTTCCATGAATTTTGACCTAGTGTTCCCTTAATGTTTTTTCCTAGTACTCCTTAAGACTCCTCAACATGCATTAGCACTCTCTAGCAGACCTTAACACTCTTCAACATGCCCTTCCACTTCATAGCATGCATAAAACTCCGTGACACATATTGGCACTTGGCACGTGTTGGTGCTTGGAAAGTCTTATCATGTATGGAATATTCTGACATGCATTGGCATAATTTGGCATGGTTTAAGATTAAATTCATTTGAGGTCAACCGTTGGAAAGTAGATGAGAAGAAAAAAAGGAAGACTTGGCACTTAGAATCCACTAATAATTTTAACTTGGCACCTATTGGTGCCTAGTGTTGGTGTACCTAGCATGCCCCTCTTGGAAAAGGTAAATTTATGACTTATTAACCCTCTTATGTGTTCATTTCCTTGTAGTTTATTTTTTTTTCTCCATTTTGGTGCATTGATAGTCCCTAGCGTGCATTGAAACACCCTTGCACATCCTTACATGCCTTATCACTTGGCACATATTAGAATGTTTGACATCCCTTCACACTATCTAACACATCTTATCATTCCCTAGCACACCTTGGCACTCATTTCCTCATAGCTATCCTTTACATTTTTTCATGACTTGGGAACCCAATCAATTCCTTGGCTACAGTAGTTTATGTGAAAATATTGGCTTGCTTCAACCACAACAACTTGACCAATTGCACCTACTACAAGTAGATTGTGCCTTGTTCACCTAAGAACTACCTATAACTCATATTATGCCACTCATGTCCAAGTTCAACTTGTCCCACTTGACTAGTTACCCAGACAAGGACCACATGATCTGGCCATAGACATAAAACAACTAAGCAACATATCTTACATAGGAAATATTTCACATGTATGTTTAGTTCATATAAACAGTAGAAAATTAATAGAGATTTTGCAAGAACCACAAGATTCACAAAGCACATGATATATAATCATGGTGCCCCAAAAATTATACACAACAATGTACAATATGAGATTATATAGAATAGTTTAAAACATGAACATGTAGCCAAAGTGTGTCACATCTCATATAAAAAAATAGCTAAAGGCAAAACAATGTTGTGCCTAGCACAAAGTGCTCTCCCTTTGTCTAAAACTGCTATGTCGAGCCTCGTATAGAAACCATAGGCTTTCCTCATGTAAATCCTATTCTGAACTTCTCCTAACACACTTAATCCTTAACACACTTGAATTTGTTGACACTCCCTCACACATGCTCTTATTTGTTCTTTTCCATGAATTTTGACCTAGTTATCCCTTGATATGCCCCGAAACTCCCTAACCCTCTTCAACATCAATTGACATTGTCTGGAATGCATTAGCATACCTTTTCATTACTAATGTGCATTCCCTCACCCTCCCTAACCATCATGCCCTCACAACTACCTTTACCTAATTTGCAGCTTGTGAACCCAACCAAGCCGTCCCTTGACTACAAGAGCTTGACCAAGTTACAGTTACTACAACTAGACTATTTTTTTGAATTTTGTAGCTTTGGAGGTACTCCACAAGCCTAATGAGATGGGTTTGTGTGAGTTTTTATTTGTGGGAAAGAAGCTAAGCAAAGGGATTTTGGACCCAACATGGGGTTTAAAATCTAAAATGAAATAAAAAATGAAAATTAAGTTCTAGGGGGTTCCTAAGAGGATAAAAACCATAAGTTCTACAGGGTTCCCAAGGTCTAAGTGGATAAAACCCATAAGTTCTAGAGGGTTCCTAAGAGGTATAGGAAAATTATTTAAGGATTCCTTAGGATGAAGGAGAACATCAAGTGAGAAGGAGCTCATTTGATCAAGGGGGTGAAGATAGATGTAGTCCTAAAGTCGGTTGAGTAAGAGGGTCATGTAAGGGTTTCTAAATGGAGGCAATGATCATCCTTCAGGAGAAAGATCATCCTGTGAGGGTTCACAAGAATGTTGCATACCATAGTCGTTGGTTCGAGCTAGGAAGTAGGATACAGTATTGTTGGTTCTCTTATGGCATATCGAGCTTAAGAGAGGTTTCTCATGAGAATCTTGGCATGTGATTTCAATGGTGTCTTTGTGTGAAGGCCACATCAAATTTTGAAATGTTGAAATTTGCAACAAGAAACATTGAAATTGGAAACCACAAAGGACAAAAAAAATGCACCCACACTAGTGAAAAATTTTGATACACGAGACGTGAGGAATGTGGGGCATCTAATTTATTTTTCCCTTAAATAAATTGGACAATAAATTGTAATTTCATCTCATAAAAACTTGTGTTAGTTAACTATCATGATGATTGAGTTATCTCAAGAACTTCGAGTTGAGGGTCTAAGATGAGGCATGTAGAGGTATTAATGTAATATTTTTGGAGTTGAGTTGCAGTTGATGCATTAGAGGGGTGTAGGTGTGAATTAGTTATCTCAATTAAATGAGTTAAAATCAATTTAAATAGTTATAACTAAGTTATGAGCTAGTGAGAGGTTGAGCAATGAATTAAATTATATTTAATTCATAGTGAGTGATCAATCAGATAACTGATAATTCACTATTAATAGTTGCATGCATGTTAGTTCTGAGGAAGACCCAGTTGAGATAGAGGTTAAATGGAACATAACTATCAGTTGTATTTATACAAAATTTCCCATGTTCAATTATAAAGTCATTAGGATGCCATGATGGATTGTGCAATTGAGGAAGACTGATTTTCCTAATTAATAGGGAGCTAATTTCCTACGAATTGCATGAGTAAGGAAGGCTGAGAATTGGCTAAGTACTAGACCAAGTTTGCCTAGATCAGTGGGGGGAAATTGGCAGAGTGTTGAAGAATCTCATGAAAGATTAAGCATTGTATTGTTTCATGATTCCTTGACTTAAAAAAAAATAGAGATAGAGGGGTTTTGAGCAATTTCTTTCCTGAAATACATCTTGTGTTCACTACAAGGACAAGACCCTCTACTAGATGCTTTTGAGGAACCACAAAGAAAAATACCCCATACATCCATTTCTAGCGGAGGTTACTAGAGGATGTTGGTGGGCGAAGGGTTTTGCGGATGTTTTCTTATCAGTGCTATTATCGTTAAAACTCGCCCCAGTGCTCTCAAAAAAATAAAGCACCAGTGCGGCCAAAATCATCGGCACACCGGACACCGTGCACTCCAAACACAAACGCCCGATGCGTCAGAATATAATTGAGCACCAGTTCCTCACAACTTGTCCACGCCGATGCATTATAAAACACAATGCCAACACTAAAACCGCGCAGTGTGGTAGACAGAAACCGCATTGGTGCATCATAAAAAATGTGCCAAAACACAAACCGTTCGGTGTGTTTGCAGCTAAAAATATCGGTGCACCTATAAATAACGTGCACCGGTAAAGGGTTAAATTAAATGACAAAAAACTCGAATTTTTTAGTTTTCCAGTGCTCTTGAGCTATCAATTACCAGTACGCATGATAACATAGAACGCATCGGCATGCACCAAGACCTCAAGACCTTAAATTATTAGTTAATTGGCTAAAAAGGGAAGAGAAATCTAAGTCCATTATAGGCCTCTCATTGTCAGATTCACAATTTCATCCCATAGACTTGGAAAAATATTTAGCTCAAATATGGGTAGAGTGAAGAAAAATATTTGTAGAAAATTATATGAACGAAAAATTTTGTTCACAATAAATATCCATGATAGTTAACGAATCACCCCAAAATTTATCCTTTGTGAAAGTCATATGATGATATTTCTTCACACTTATTTATATCTTGTCCCAACACAATGCAGTTCATCACCACCACCCTTGAAAAATTGAACATGATAGGCTTGTGGTCCTATCTAAGCTTGGAAGAAAATTTCAAAACTTAGTTACACAACATCATGGAAGATTATTAAAAATGTTTCCCATGGATTCTAATCAACAATATCTAGTGGGATTGGAATAGTAACACATTTTTTTCGCAAGAAATATTGATGATAATTTAAGAATCACCCAAAATATATCCTTTATGCAAGTCATATGATGATATTTCTTCACACTTATTTATCTCTAGTCCCAACAAAGTGCAAGTCATCACCAACACCCTTGCAAAATTGAACATGATAGGCTCGTGGTCCTATATAAGCTTGGAAGACAATTTCAAAAATTAGTTACTCAACATCATGGAAGATTATTATAAAGGTTTCCCATGCATTCTAATCAGAAATATCTGGTGGAATTGGACCAACAACACTTTTTTTTTAGGAGAAATTATAACAAATATCACAATTGAATTGATAAAAAATAATGCTTAGAAGACAAGATTCATCCTAAACCAAAAAAGTAATAGATTCTGGTAATTCCTCCACTCTCTCTGGGATTCCCCTATGACTTCTTTGATGGTGTTGCACAAGTTATCCCACCTAGATGCAAAGTGGGTGTGGTAATCTTCCTCTCCCAGTCTTATAGAAAGAAAGTAAGATATACGCAAAGTTAAGGCTACAACAACTAAGTTGATTCCATTGCTCTTTGTACCCTTCTGGAAATTGCATCCATAAAAAGAGTTACATCCCTATAGATCATGGGGGATTAAAAAATCATGATCAATTGGGTCAATAATTCATGATAGAAAACATCTACCTACATCCCATCCTATAGGATATCATAGATTCCCCCAACTCTTTGGACTATTTATCTTTCAGACACATTCTCAAGGAGCTAAATACCACAACACACAAGCTTTCAAAATAATCTTACAATTTTGGTTCAATGTTTTATATGTAACCCTTTGCAACCTTCACTTGACTATTAAATATGTAAGTAAAATTTTTTTCCCCTTCAATATTGTATTTAAAGGTAGTAATTGTGGTTGACCCTGCCAATAAACAAATTCTTGTGAGATTCCATAGAATAAGAAGATAATATTAAACAAGAAAAAAAAAACTGTAGAAATTACCTGTGTTATTGAATCACTAATTGGATCATGAATATGTTGTCCCGAAGTCAATGGAGTTTGTTTTGGTGAAGCCTGACTAGGACTCATGGATCTCTACTAAAAAATAAATAGTTTCCATGAGATACCATGAAATCAAAGGATGAAGGGTTAAGCTACAAAAATAATGTTTCAATAATTACACATCCTACAACAATAAAATCATGTTCATATTGACATTGTGCTTTTAAAATCCCAATCTTCAAAGATGTTATACATCAAAAATTAAAATGTCTACACATGTAATTCATACATTGTTGGATGGGTTTGAATCAACTTGACCATTTTCTTTTCTCACCTCTATAGCAGCTTTCAATTCCAAGAATTCTTCAACAACTACTTTCAATCTTCCAAGTTCCTTGTCTTTTTCTCTCAATTTCTCTAATTTCTTCCTGTAATCATGCTCTCCATTGTTTTTTGGTTTAGTGGAACTCACATGACCTTGAGGTTGTGACCTTTTCCCCCTCTCATAATATAGTGTGATTTGATTAAATGACTATCTACCATCCAATATCATTGTTTTAGGTATCATGCAAGGAGATTTTGATCTAGAAATTATATAGCATCGTTATTCCCAAGGCCTTGAGTAAGCTCGCCCCTTAGGCAATACACGAGGAATTGAGATCCCTTCCAATGAAATTTCATAAATATTAATGATTATTATTATTATTATTAAATTTAAAAAATTTCACTTTTAATTTTTTTTTAAAATCTATGTTTTGTTATAAAAGCATGAATTTCTCAGATATTTGGTGGGTTGAATGCCACCAAGACTTGGGGATACTATAGATGGATTTGTTTCCATCTACATCTTGACCAAGGGGGGGAAATCCCTTCTCTAATAATAGGCTAACACCTGTACTTTGGAGGTAAGGTAATGGAGACTATAAAAAAAATTATAGCTAAGCCATCCTATAAAATTCTAGTTAAGGCATCCCATAAAATGGAGATTATAAAATTCTTCCCTTGCATTTCATCCTGAAAAGAAGAAAATCCACTAGGTTTTTTTATGCCCAAAGCTCCGCCACACAACCTCATATTTAGAATAATGGTATATTTCCTTGCAATGTCACATTCCTTCATATGGTTGGAGTCCCACATTATCTTCCCTCCAAATAACATACATTCAAACATTGCAGAGATGCCCATATTGTCCTTGATGTGTTGTTGCAAAATTTCCACCAATTCTAAATCCCTAGACCAGAATAGGGGAGACTTCCCATTGATATTTTTTATGAATATCTAAATTTTTTTTTCCCATTTTAGTCTACATTTCGTCCATACCATAGTTTTCGAAATGGGGTATTACCATGGAATCCATAATCAATATGGTGTGGAAAATGAATAAGCATGTGACAGAGAGAGAACATAGTTTAGACCCTAGACCCCATTATAGATCTTTCCCATTGCAAGCTCCCTAGGCTTAATGAGCCCCTATCAGAAAAATGAACTTTGGAACAAATGTAGAAATTTTGTACCATGACACCTGACATGAATAGAGCCCAAATGAAAGAATATTTAATGAGGCAGAGCCATCGCTCATTTGTGGAGTCTAAGAGAAAAATCTAGCAGAGTGCCACTCATTCTTCAAAGAAACAAAACTAAAGCATCCATTGTCCATTGCTATGCAGTGTAGTGGGCTTGTCGACTAAAAACCTTTTCCTTTCATCCTTGTATGTCGCATACTCCTAACCAATGAAAATGCCAAACAAAAAATTATAGAGAGAAACCATAGAGCATCCTGCAAAGTCTATTTTTTCTCGACGTGTCAACTTCCAAAAGTGTCTCTATTTGCTATCATGGAATTTATGCAATTATTTTCAACACACTTATCATCATTTAATAATACTTGCAATGCAAGTAAAAAAAATATGTCAAAAGAAAATTTTCAAAATCATCCTTTGTTGTACTATACTACATAATACATATCCCCAAGAAACTCACAAGGTACTTCTTCTCATTTTGAGAATGATACCCGAATTAAAATATATTTATTAAAAGCTCAAGGCTCTGCAACATGGGGTTCAAGGAAATTCTAACAATATACTTGTTAGGAGCTCAACATCTCACTTGTGGGGGTTGAATTTAGGTGGGGATGATAACAATTGATTCTCCCCATTTTAGACCCGAATAATTATTTCATGCTAGTAGACACTCTAAATTGATTCCTATTATTAATTTACAAAGCATGGAAACTAATGAAAGATGTGTTTTTTGATGGCTTTATCTTGTTTACTATTGGTAGGGTGGGAATTTTCATTGCCTAGGTCCATCTCTTTCGTTATTTGATGTCTTTTGTTTTCTTTGTTGAGGTCTTATTGAGTGAAATTGACTAACATTATGTGGCTATATGAAGCTAAGTGTGGTCCTTTATCATTATCGAAAACTGTGTTTCTTAGCATGAAATTATTCTATTTCCAACATTTTTCATTTGTTACTTTTGTTAAACTAGGGTTTCCATGACCAAAGCATGTTGATAAATACATTGATGTTCGTTTTCACAAACCTTGGTGGTTACTAAGAAAATTGAGATTATATTTTTTTTTATAGATTCCTCATGTCTATAGAGCTCTCTATTAAATTCCTAGGTTTCACTTGAGTACATATCTAGGAAATATTGCCCAATCCAGAGGGAACTATGAAGTGCCCAAAAATGAGAGTCCTATAAAATAATCGTTATATTTCTTTAGGGTGTACTTTCAAACAATAATTTCACTAGGGGGATAGAGTAGGGTAGGCAAGGTATGGTATGTAGTGTCCAAAAACTAGTCCAAACAACCCACAAGAATCCTAAGGCCACAAACACCTAGAACTTAGACATCAGGAAAAATATAGGATTATCTAATAAAACATTGATAGGGTATCGCAAAACCATAAAAACCTTTACCATAAGATAAAATTTCTAAAGAAAAAGCCATAGACAATAAGAAGCTCTTACCAAGAAGGAATATAGGTTTAAATCTAATTGCCATCAAACTATGTCACCAAGACCACTGACAAACTGCTCCATTATCCCACTTGAGTCCTGATATGTTACATGAAAGGATTCAAAATTCCAATTAAGAGTTAAGTCTAACATGTGTGAAAATGGTGAATACATCCCTTTACATCTCATCCCTTGCTTTGATATCACATGAATTGGGAGTATCGTGACATGTTTTGATTATGAATATCACAACATTACTTCATGTTTGATAAAACACAAGTGAAATTAAAGGATGGATTGAACATATAAACCATCATTTTTTTTGTTTTAAGGACCTCCATTTACTTTATTATTTTGTTTTCAAGCCACATAGCTTATCCACTAAAATATTAAATTTGAAAGGAAAAACCTAGGGAATCTGATTTTGAATCCTTATAATGAGATGCTAAAGAGGAATAAAAAATAATTTCATTTTAAACTAAGAATGGTACCATAATTTCATTTTAAACTAATTAGAATGGTACTGAAAACAGTGAAAATATAAAGAACATTCATCGTCCTTACTCTCTTTATATTTACTAAAATTAGTTCCAAACTAATACATATGCTTTAGATTAGCTAAATCAGAAGGAGGGATTGTGTACCATTCCGAGAAGAGAGAAAGAAGGAAAAGTAGGAGATCATTTGTCATCTGATCAATTCATCTACGTCAGAAGGTCGGTTGAGCTTCCCAGACATGGGGATGGGAACCTGTACGTACAGTGGTGCTTCCACCAGATTTGAACAAGAACACATCATGGTTTATGTATCTTGGTGTGTGGACAACCTATATTCTGATCCTCTTCTTCACATGGATCATCATACACTCTCTCTTTGGATGCACTGCTGACACAACTTGGACCATTTTCAATCTCACCCATTTTGCGGTTAGTATTCAATTTATTTCTTTTCTATCATTAATTTCCTGAGAATTGACTCTTTACAATTTTTGTTTTTGGGCCATAACAGGTTCCGTCCAAACAAATTAATTTTCACTATTCTTTTCTTTCCCATGGGATTGAACCCTAGTCGATTGCAATCCCCTTTGTTTTCCCCTTTTTTGGTGGTACGATTGCTTAAATTATGATGGAATGATCTCCAAAAATTTTTAAGAAACTGTTGTTCCCAAAATTTATTTCTATGAACACAAAATTAAGATCACTATGATTCATCAGGAAGAAATTTCCTCAAGATACCACATCAATTCGCAACCAAAATAGCAACAAATTACATATGTAAACCGAAAATTAAAGGAAGATATTTGTATATTCTTAATACGATTTAAATTTAAAACAGAGGTCTATGGACCTTACATTGTGCTCTCCATAGGAAGGGGATAACAGGCTAATCAATGCAATTGGAGGCCTCATAAATAACGCATGGCCTTAGAAAGTGTCTCTTGAAGAAATTTGTTGGTCTGTAATATGTGTGATGTTCTTAATACGAATCTAGTTTTTTGTTTACAAGTATTTTTAGGGGAATTGGGTGGAATTATTTTTTTAAAGGCATTTGGAATGCTTATGATCAGATCGATAATCTCATGAATATGCAAGAAAATTGAAAATATTTTTGAAATTTAAGTGAAATAAATTCCATGAACATAATATATATGTGTGGTATAATGGAATCAACACTGAAAAATTTAACTTAGCAAAGGATTTGGTGAGGCTGGAGTGCAAGAGTTGGCAGGAAAAATTAGTCAAAGATGAGGGTTTTTCATCTCTTTTTTTTTTTAGTTTGATGCGGGTGATTTCACCATCTTCCCATAAGTTGGATTTGTCAGGCAGTGAATAACCTGCAAGTTACTTGCGGGTCAGGTTGTCACCCATGAGTACTTGCTGATTTGTTGTTCCTGAATTTGACTTTTCATTAGTGAGTCAGACTTCACTTTAGTAGTAGGGCCTTGTAGGTTTGTTGTTTCTAAGTTTGAATTTCCATCAGGGAGTCAGACTTCACTTCAGCAATAGGGCTGAGCTGAATTGTGATCTCTAGAGTACTCTGAAAACTTGACATTTTTTCCCAATTGTGAATGGAATTGTTCTAGGTTTGTGCTATTTTTTACCTAGGCAGATTATAAAGTTAAATGTTTAAAATTAAATGTTTTCTAATATTTCTATCAGTTAGTTTTCTTATCTTCTTTAATTAGTGAAACTGGATCTTGATTATATCGCTTACTTATTTAGTGCTTTATACTAGGGGGTTTTTAATTTTTTCTTTAATTTTTAAAAGCTCATTTTATTCTAATTTGATATTTATGGTGGATGTTTTCCTACTTTCCAAGAAGTGGTGTTAATTTTAGTTAATAATGGTATGTTCTATGCTTAAGAGAAATTAACCTCAATTTTCCGTATTAGCCCAATATCAATTTCCAGATTAGCGATCACATTAACATTGATAGTAAATGTAGATAGAAAATAAACAATAAACATAAGACAAGCCAAGACAAGACACATTATTTGGCGGATGCCAAGGAAAAACCCCGATGTGGGGAAAACAATTTGATCAAATTATTCTTATTATTCTTCAATAATTTAGTAGATAGAGAGAGAGACTACAAAATAGAATTTTACATGCCCAAAACTATTAAATCAGCCCTGACATAATGATAACAACAATAAATAGCAGTTAACCAGAAGCCCTAACCAGAAAGATAATGTTGTTCAAATCAGAAATAATCCTCCTCCATGTAGCTAGGTCAATAAAAAGTAAATTCGGTCCTCTAGGAGATAGAAAGTTAGCCCAAAACAAAGAATTCAAACCCATTCAACATTGTTGTAATTTCTGTGGTCAAAATAGAAGTCAACACTGAAGTCAACTTCAGTCAAACTTCTCCAAATGCCTCGAGGTATGTGCCAGCCAATGTGGCCTTAAGAAATCAGATAAATTGCCTGAAACCATAGTGAAAAGATAGGTGTTGACCCTTGGTCAACACTGTTCAATGCTCCTGCAATCAGCCCTAAAAACAGTCCTGAAATCCTCCTGCAATTTTCAGCCTTTTGATTTCACACGTGAGGGAGAGCTTTTCGTTGTTGTATGACCCAATGAAGAAAGGAGAGAGAATTTTGTGTGATGAGATGATGTCAAAATTATGGCACGGTCTCTCTTAGTTATACAATTATTTGAGTGTGGAGACACATCTATTGGGTTTCAGGAGCCTACATTAGATTCTGGCACACCTTGAAAATTTCCACATGTGTGATAAATAAATTCAAAATCACACTTCTTCTCATCCAAACAAGATGATCTTTAGATCAATATTGCACCCCTCGGAAAGAGGAATCCAATAAATATATTGTCTCCATCATATGAGTTGTACAAGGTAGAGTTTGGCCCTAGTTCCCAATTTTAACAATCCCTTTCAACTATAGAGAAATCCACCTGCCAATCCATCTGTCAACCTATACCATCTCTGTCATCCCTGCACTGCTCTGTTGAAATATGAAGAAATAATGAAGAAGAATTGATTGACAGTGAGTCACAAGACCTTGCCACTCTCCAATGACCCAAAGCCAGTCCAGAAGTAAAACCTCAAGCAGACTTGATCCTAGATCAAGCTGTTGAACACCATGCATCCTAGCATAGAGAGTATGACAGTACATGATGCATCCATCGGTAGTGCTATGGTCTCTATCCTAATTTTGTCAACTCAATGACCAAATGAGAGATACTTCCCATGAGTCTCAGACTACATGGGTAGGATGTCTATTGGGGCACCACAAGGAGAAGGTGAACCACTCATCCTGCTCATATATCAAACAAAAAAAGGGATATCACAGGGGAAGGTGAACCACTCACCCTGTACACATTCCACCACTAGGGAAAGGTGATCCATTCACCTTATGGTTGCACATACCTCCAAAAAGTACCCCCAATCCCCTTGGAGCTCCTAGAGCTCAATTTCCAACTCATGTGGGACCCTCACAGGAGATTCTTTCCATGACTCCAAGTCTCTCACGAAAGGTTAATAATTTGACCTTCTAGAAGGGATTCGTGAGAATATCTACAATATTCTCATAAGTTCCAATGTGATGGAGACTTACTGCTCCTCGTTGTACCATATCCCGTATAAAGTGGTACTTGATATCAATATGCTTGGAGTGTTCATGGAACATGGAATTATCTGAAAGGAGAATCCCACTTTGGTTGTCATAGGATATCACGGTGGTATCTGACACATGCTCAAACAACTCTCTAAACAGCCTCCTCAACCAAACAAATTCACAACAGGCCATACTAGCTACAATGTATTCAACCCCAAAAGTGCTCAAAGCAACGGATTTTGCTTCTACTCATCCAGGGTATCGAAGCAGAACCTATTGAGAAGCAACATCCAGATGTGTTGTTAACCTATTACAATCCACCACACTGCCAACCCAGTCAACATCAATATATCCATGAACCCTCAAATTCTCGATAGTGTATGTTAATCCTTAGTTGATTGTGCCTTGGATATATCTCAAAATGTTCTTCACAACAATGCAGTGTATATGATGAGGCTTGAGCATAATTGACTGAATGTATTCACTGCAAAGCATATGTCTGGATAAGATTTCACCAAGAACATCAGGGCCCCCATGAGTTGATGATACTCGAAAGGTTTTTCCAAATCGGTCCCAACAACACTTCCTCATAAGACTTGTAGTCCAACATCCTAAATATTTCGAGCAACTTCACAATATATTTTCCTTGAGAAAGGAAAATCTCACATGGCTTTTGTCAAACCTCCAAGCCTAGGAAGTACTGCATCATTGCTAGGTCTTTCATCTTATATTTAGAAGCCAACTCCCTCTTGAATTGATTAATGAGAGGGTCTACACCTGTCAGAAAAAGCTTGTCCACATAGAGCACAAAAGTGAAAGGCCTATCATTTTCAACCTGGAAGTAAAGGTTTAGATCAACTTCACTTCTTGTAAATCCCAACTTCATAAGATAGTTGTGGATCCCAAGCCCTGGGGGCTTTCTTCAAGCCATAGAGGGCTTTCTTCAACCTGCATACATGTTACTCTCAATCCAGAACTTCGAACCCTTAAAGTTGTTCTAAATAAAATTCTCCCTTAAGAGAGCCATGTAAGAAAACAATTTTGACATGCATTTGATGTAGATTCCCTCCCTGGGAGGTAACAAGGGAAATAATTGAACAGATGGTAGTATATCGCGCAACCGATGCAAATATCTCATCATAGTCCACACCTTATATAAAAAATGGTTTCATTAAGTTTATTATTAAAATTAGTAGATATTGTGGAGGCCAATGTGGGAGAATAGAGGATGTAGACTGTGAGGAGAAAATACCATGGATCTTGTATGCGGAATTTGATTAGGGATCATGATGTCATGAACCTTATTTTATAGGTCCGATGGGTGATGATAATGTTTCTAATTGTGCCTTTTGTATGCCAAACTTTTTTCCCCTGCCACTATCTCACCAACAAGCGCACATGCATACATATTCTTAGTTTATTATTGGTACAATAATTTTTTTCTTTTATGGAATGGGTTTATTGTTTTTCTCAATACTTATACAAGAATTTTTTTTTATAGATTATAAACACTTTGGGATCTGAGGCTCAAGAACAACAAAAATACATGATGTCTTAGAATGGGAGAGGATACAAGGAAGGATCCTATTAAGGTGATCTCACTTAGTGTCCATTTTTCTTTGTTATTGCTTTTTATGCATGGAGAAATATTTATCATCATTTTGGATTTTTATACGATCATTTTGGCTATTATGAATCTATGACCATTGATTAGCAAGTGGTTAAATGAAATTATCAAATTGATTTTTTTTGGACATTATCTTAGGAGGAGCCTTATATTAACGATTGTATATAGTTGATAAGTATTTCTTTATGTATCTTGTCAACAATGGGGACAGATGAGTGTGTTATATATTGGATTCTACACATACACATCGCCAGTATGAGATTCTTCGGTCAGGTTGATGTGCCTTATATGGAAACGTTATGGAAGTTTCTAACATTCAGTACAAGTTTCAAGTCTCATTTGATATGGGTAAGAAATATTATAATGGACATATCATTCACACTGGGTGGACAAAAGTTGCCTACTGAGTACATTTTCTTTATTTATCATGTTTAAAATTAGAATTGAGTCTATGTCAATGAGGGCCATAAGGTTTGTTTTCCTAGTCAACAATGAGTCCAAAACTATTGGAAATAACTATGGTATTCCTGGTTCACGTCCCCATCATTTGAGTGGCAATCATGTTTAAAATGCTAGAAATAGGAGGGATGATTTTTTTGTAATAGTTCCATAAGAGAGTCAAGAGTTTGGGTTACAAAAACAGTGGGATTTTCTTTGTGTGGTATTTTTGATGTTTGGTTTGTTGTGCATACCAAAATTTCCCAAATTTTCTTCACCCCAAGCAATCTGCAATGACTTCTAACATGGGTGTAGGCATTTTTCTCTTAGATGTTTGAACCATCTGGGTACGGGGGATTAATAGTTGTGGTTGTGTTTTCAGTTATGTTTACATTTTCTGTGGTAGTGGAATGTCGTTTGTGCCATAAAATGGTTCACTGGAGCTCATCTCTTTATTTAATTTTATAATTAATTAATTTGTTTTGGTTCTTAGTTGCGTGATCTAAATTATAGATACTTTTTGCTGATGCACTTTGCATCTCAAAATTCATGTCTGACTATTGGAATTTGTTTAGTAATTGGTCAAGAAATACAATTTTTGAGTCTAATATATTTTCGGGGTTATAAAAATATGCTTGAAAGTTTGCAACATCTCATGCAGCATTAAAATCAAGACTCAGATATTTGAGACTTGTTAACTTTCTTAGCTGTTTGCAAGTAGATCCAAAAATTGAAAGTAAGATGAAAACATGATTCATGTTGACATGAAAGTCTGATTCTGCTTTTAGTAATTTCCCAAAATACAGATAGGAAATTGGGACGATAATGGGATTATTCTAGGAATCTCAAATTTAAGTTCCATTCCTGATTGTTTACCCACCTTTTACTCTGCATGTTTGGATTTACATGGACATTGTGATTATTTTTTTACTTTGATACCTTTATGAAAAGTTATACAATTTTAAATTTTTTATATTAATAATGGCCCATGATAGATATGGCTGAAAATAAGTTTGTTGAAGGATTCAAGCTCGTGAGGACCTCCATAGTAACAATTTTGAACCACAACACATTCATTGTAATCTGAACGTAATTACTAAATTGTTGATTGGGCTATCCATAATTTGTCTTAAAAAGAATTGATAGTCTGAGAGAGGCTATTTCTGAAAGGAAATCCTTTGGAAATGAAGGTTTGAGACCTTGAACACATTTATTTGACAAGGTACCATGCTTAGTACTGCGTGGAAATTTGTGGCTTACATACCGCTGGTCGTTGTATTGGGTGGGGTTGTTTCATAAAATAAAGTGTTCTTTTATTCTGCCAAATTTTGTAAGTAGTGGTATTGTGGGATAATTAGTTTAGGCTCTTGGCTTGATTGAGCCTCCCCAACCTCTCTTTCAAATTATAAAAGATTTGGGAACATGAAAAATATTTAAAATATTGATTCCTTTTCATTCCTTGGTTTTCTATATTGGAAGCTTCAAGCCATCTATCCCATAGCATTTGGGTCCATTGCATTCGCAAAGGACTATATCGACTAGATGGAGTGCTCCTGAAGAAAGGCTTGCTAAAGCTTCCAAATTTTTCAAAGTAGAAATATTTGCTATGGACTCTTTCTCCAATGTGCAACTGCCTCAATAAATAATTAAATAATCTTTGAGGTACTTACAACTCCACAAAATTTTTGCAAGGAAAGAGTCAACAACAATAAATTAATTAATATCCCACCAACTTCACATGAGTAAATCCCAACCCACCAATTCCATGGATGAATGTGCAAGATGAAATAGGAAAATCCCAAAGTTGTAACTAGGCAAACTCAAACAAAAAAATCCAGGGAGAAAAGTTGTATTGACCTATTTGTCGTCATTTGTTGGACATTAATAGAATTATCTTATCTTATTAACAAGTAGCACAAATATGTCTATTTTCTTATCTACAACTAATTTGGAATCCTGCATTTTTTTTAATATAAATGAATTATAATATATAAAATATATATTATATAGAGAATGGTTCTACTCCACCTTAGAGACTTCCACATAGCTTGGTGCTAATTTCAACACTCAAGCCTCCTCCTTCATTGTCTTTCATCAATATCTTGCGGATTGATCTAGAAATTCTTGTGTTGGAGTGGTCTATTTTATAAACAATGCGTAATATCATTTGGATGGACTGTCTAGCTGGAATTTAAGTTTTATCTTCTGTTAGTATTTACTACCTCACATAATTTATATGTTTGTTAAGAAGTAAAAACACTTGGTTTAAAATTTATAGCGTTGTATAGTGGCGATGTAATGTGAATCTGGGAATGTGTTTTTAGAGGATCATTCATCAAATTATTGAATTTAGTGTTTGTAAGGTTTGATTTTTTAGATTTAATAACTCGCTGACTTCCACATTCTATCTCTCTACTAAAATATGAATTGGATTCTATAGAGACTTGACTGATGGCACTTCAACTTATTTTGTGATGAAGTGTAAAGTGTGAGTGAATATTTTGCTGAGCAGCTGGATAAAAGCCATATAGCTTCATGTCTGTGGAAAGGAAATAGTTGTTCTCAAAGCCTGGGAAAATTTCCCCCCACCCCTTCATCTGCACTAATTGGAGGTTATAATGATCAGTGTGAAACACTTCTATAGTTGTCGACCCTTCTTGTCATATCTGGTTCTGCCATTGACAGGATGAAGCTTTGTCAGGGCTGACAAATAGATCGTATATTGGCCGAGCAACAACTTGTTATTATTAGTGAGTCTAGTGGTAGAGCGGATAATATGCCCTCAACAGAATTTTCTCCAGAAGAGGCTGCGAGCATTTTTTATCAGGTTTGCTCTCTTTTTGTTGCAGATTGTCTTGATTGTTGCTGCTTCACTTGTAGTTGTCTTCTTATTTTTCTCAACGAAATAATTAAAATGAAACATTTTTTGCATCATCAAGCACAAAGGATGATGACTCTATGTGGGTGGGAACCTCAATTGCTGCCAAAGGTGCTAGACTCTAAAGAGAATTCAGCTCAGTCAGCAATAAAATCATGTTTTGTTGGTCCAGGTAAGGGTCAATTTCATCGAACATGTGAGCCAGGCCCAAGCATGATGTTGTTTTCAAGGTCAGTATAGCCTGAAATGAGAGACATCACAAAGAAAAATATTTCCACATTTGAATCTCAAAACAATTTTTGAACAACAGTTTTAGATTGTATATTAATGTGGAGTGACTGCTAGGCTTTGGGATTTTGTTACAACCCCTTTTCCATCTCGTGTTCTTTCTAGTGGGAATGATCTGCCGGAGACGAGAAAAATGTTAATACTTACACGTGGCGTAAGTGTAGCGAGTGGAATTGGATGATGGTATGCTATTGATTCAAGGGATAGGGAAATTTTTTAAGGTTGAGATGAAGCAGAGGAAGATGCAACTACAGTTGATGGAAAATCACACTCGAATGTAGTTATGTACTTGAATCTGACAATAGCTGCCAGGCCACCTTTGACACATTTCAACACTCCTACTATTATTGCACCCTTGGAAGATCATGTAGAAGACATGGATACAATGTTAGGGAAACCTACTAGCAGTGAAGTTGAAGATCATGTATCATCATATGAGTCACGAGGTCCTCAGGCTAAAAAATGCAGTATGGATGAAGGAGGAAGTAGAATGGACAGGTCAACAATCACAATCCAGCGTGTTGATAGTCTAGAAGGAACTATGGTTAATCGCAATGCCGATGAAGTCAGTGATTGAAGTCAATATTCTGTTGGAACATAAAAGCGCACACAAACAATAGAGAGCTTGGACGTAGATCGACCATCCTATGGAAAAGATGTTTCTTATAGAGGTCCCATCCATTCATCACCACTTGAAATAGACATTGAAGTAGATGGTCTCAATCCTTCTAAAGAAAGTTCCATTGAAGCATCCAGAGATCAACAACCAATTGGTGGTCATTCTACAAGAGATTCGGCTCATGTATCTTTTGTTATTGAAATGGATACTTTTTATCATAGTCTACAGGAGAATTCTATAGAAAGTGTAGAGACTTTCCCAGCAGATAATTATGACGATGTACACAGGCCTTCCCCCAGTATTGATAAGAATGCTTAGGTAAATGAGATGTCAGAATGGAATCTCAGCATTCAAGCGCAATAGAGTATATGTCTGTAGCTTGATTCTAGACACACTGCAGAAGAAAAAATCTTGAGCACTAATGATGAAGGTGATGGGACATTAAATGCTGAAATTCTACTTTTGAAGCATGAGGTGGGTATAGTTTAGGAATATGTAACATACCCCGATAACGACATATGAAAATGCATTGAGTTAGGAAATTTTTTCAACATTTACCAATTTGTAACTTTCTAAATTAATTTCTATATTATGTCATTAACCATTAGAATAAACATCATCATCACCTAGAGAGATATTTAGTAAAAGTTATAGTGAGTTACAAAACCATTAATTGTCCTTGTTGTAGCATATTAAATTAAATTTCCTACTATAACTATGCATCGATTTTAACTCAATTAGTAAATAACCTAATTGATAATATAAACATCACATCATGAAAGAAATTAACATCACGAAAATGAAACAATGAGAAATCACATCATTAGACACCGATATACCCTGGAAACCCCGTAGTGTGAAAACTAGCAAACATTTAATTTTATTATTAAATGCTCCTGAGGGTTGTTGCCCCTCACTCAATGGTTATAAGGGAGTCCATCCCTTGACCATTTTCATAAAAATTACGTAGAAAATATAATCTTAAATGGAACATAACTAGCTATAAGCTATTACAATCATCATGATACCATTTACCCGTAGATCCTCAGTCTCAATCTTTGTAGTCGAGTTGTTTCCTTCAGTGAGTCATCCTGCAGTTGGAACTACTAAACCTGCATGGACTAATAAATCTTTATCTTCCACGATGTTAAACATGAAAAATAATTTTCTCAAGTCATCCTTCCTTCCTGCCATTGTTGTCGCCAGCACACTTGATATCATGATTAGATAAAATATTAATAAAATGATAATCAATATCTATTTGCGACAATTCAACAAATATTTGTATGCATGTATAAAAAATAACCACATTGACATTAATTTCCTTCTCTAACATCATTTCACATGCATTAGTAAAAAATAAATCACTATCAAGCATCATGTTTCTAAAAAACAATAACAAAATCTTGCATGCACTTTCATATTATTTCCAAAGGAAAGATACCATACTATATAATAATATTGTACATGAAAATGCATAACAGCTTTCAAGATAACTATCCCAACAAGCGATTTTGTTTTTGTCTACTCTTATGTTTTCTTTTCCAAAGCGATTAACACAATAGATTCTATACTTATGCATATGAATGCATGTTCTTTTCCAAAGACATATTTTCCACACAAGAGCTATTCACATTGGCTATAATTATAACAATGCGAGCTTTATTTCAAACCATGTTTACATACTAGTTATAATTTTGTTCATGTAATAACATAGCCTTTTTATTCTTGCATGTAAAACATATATTTCTTTCCAAAAGAAACTAAATACATATTTCATGGAAAAATAAACACATTTCTTTTCTAAGGGGTAAAACGCATACCACTTATTCTTCCATGCATGCAAAGGAAAATTTCCCTCTCATCCAAAAGATCTAATCCCAAAACTATACTTTTTCTCTAATTAATCTTACATAATAAAGCATGTGATTACTATTTTTCCTCTCTAAGAATCTAATCCAATAATGCATACAAGGATATATTTTTCTCTTCTATTCTTTTTGAAGAGTTCTAACCCAATAATTGTTTCCTTGCATATGATTATATATATTTATTTTCCAAGGAATTTAACACATTAGTTATTAATTTTCCAAAAGATAGACAACTCAATAGATATAATGCATGAAATAGATAATATTTTCTTATCATTTCAAATATTAGAGAGATTTGTAATATTTCCTCAAGAAATAACATGAATTACAAATCCTTCTCAAATAACGCAACCAGTTACCTTTTACGCAAAGGTTTTATGTGTGCTACCCCTCACGTAAGTTATTTATATCTTTTTACATGACTCAACTCCTCAGGCATGTAAAATCACAGAATAATTTCTAGTAGATCAAATATACTAGATATTATTCATGTCCAGCTAAGCACATACTCTCTTCAAGAGTCCAATATTTCTCTTTAAAAGTTTTAATACATATACTTGGTAGTTATATAAATTAATTCCTTATAAATAATCATCAACATAATTATTATGTCTTATGTACATAAACAATTATTCTTATCTCATTGAAAAATAAAATGGAAGCACAATGTTTTACTCTGGTTTTTTCTGTTTTAGCCATCCACTTCGGATGTGTATTATGAACATATGGAAACTAATTTCTGAAAACCAAAAGAGGTTTTTGTTTGGAACATAATTATTAAAAATAACCTCTCCCCTGTTTTTATCATCAATTATAGACACGGTTCGCGAGACATGGGAAGCTAATTTTTAAAGTCTAAAAGAGGCTTTTGGTCCTAACATCCTCATTTATAAGAACCTCTTTCACTTTTTTCATATCTATTTCTGTTTGGGACATACAATGTCCTACTTAGACCCTATTTTCCAATAACTCATGTAATTCACAGAATTATTAAGCCATGAAAATATTTTATCAATTCACAACACATGAATTATTCTCATAATTAAATGAATAAGACACTTATTCCTCTATGAAAAAAATTGTATAGAGGTTTACTGAAGAATTAATCTAAATTCTTTATCACATGAACTTTTTCTTGCAAATAAATTCAATCATTATATCATCATGGCCCATATGCAAACAAAAAGATTTTAAAATACTATGGTTACTTATCTCTTGATGCATTCTTGGCATAATCTCTTCCTCTTCCTTGGCTCCATTCTCCATGTATTCTCCCATTCCCCTCCTCTATTTCTCTCATAGGCTTATAATAAATAGAATTAATAAAATGGAATAGCTTTTATATATCATAAAATAATTCTAGCTTCTCTAAATCACAAAAGCATTCCATATTTTCTAAATCATAAAAGCATTCCATAAAGCATCCATAAATATGAGTTTTCCTAAATCAGAAACACACTCCATAAATCTGTCATGCTTTACTTTTAAAGGTAGATTTGAATTTTGTTTATGAGAAAATATCACTTATCTATAGTTTCCAAAACTATTACTCATTATTTCTAGAACTCATAAAAAATACCAACTTGGAAATATAATTTATTTCTATAGAATAATATAAATTATTCTAAATAAAATAATTAACAAAATAATTCTTCCAATATTCTTATAATTAAGAATTACAAGAATATTATTCATGTAATATCAATATAATAATTAATAATATTTAATTATTTAACAACCCTCATTTTACGAGAGTTTTTATGGTGGCTTATGCCTGGGATATTACATATTCCCCCCTTTAAAGAGAACATCGTCCTCGATGTTCTTATCTTGTTGGAACATTAACCTTTACTTTTCATTACCAATTATTTAGGAAATGTAAAAGAATACTTAAATCATAATACTTCCACAAAAAATCAAGGAGCAGTAGCCCTTTAATAATCAAAATGATAAGAAAAACTATATAAAGTTCATATGGTATTTTATTTAGGAGTTACACAAGTCTTTCTCTCCCACTAATGTTTTTGCAAATTACTATATTTCTCTCCAAAAATAATTTCAATCAAATTCAAACTCATGGTATTTATCTTCAACCATTTCCTTTGCAAATTACTGTATTTCTTTCCCACAGTAATTTCATTCAAATTCAAACCCATGGCATTAATCTCCAGCCATTTTCCTCTAGTGTGTCAGGAATTTAAAGTTCAATAATTCATTGTTTTATCTAACATGAGTTATTTCAGTCACCTATATATTTAAATTAATTTCCTCTATGCATGTATATATATAAGTCATTTATGACATGTTCATTCGCTCATAAAAACACAACCTATCTCATCGAAATTGTTGCTTAGATAATTTAATATATCATGCATGCAAAACTATAACACATGCAACAACTTTGAGACATGAAATTTACAGTCTATTTTAACATCCAACATCTTTAGAAAATTTTAAAATCAGTAATAGAACATAAACATAATTTCATCTAACCATAGTTAATTTCTGGGAATTATTGAGGAACCGAGCATATTCCACCCAACCATGAACTATATTCAATAGTTACCCACCGATCTAAGATCTACTTGCCACTAGAATCAACAACCTCATTGATTCCTTGGTCATTTCTTTCCAGCAAAATTTTAGCAAAATTTTAAGCATCCTGCTTTAAGGTCTCCCAACCTTTTTGCCTAGGCCTTTTTGTTTTACATTTTTCGAAAAAGATATGCTTCTTTTTCTTTAAAGCATGCCTTTCTCTCCTGCTATGCTTTATTTTACCCCACTTAGGATTTATCTCCAACAAAGTCATGAACATAACCTTTCTCTCCCATTATGTTAATATTTTCCTATTTATCATTTTCTCCTAGGGATTTTTAGGAGACTTTTAGGGAAGGGCCATGTTGAACTTAACCACCAATAGCTTTTCATAAGCTGACAATAAGTCTTATAAATATCTAGAGTTATTTCCTGAATACCCCAACCAATGTTTTAATTAACTCAATAATAAACTAAAATATTACCTCATTACATCAGTCCCATCATGGCTTCCATAGCCATTGAATCCAAAAAAAATTCAATGTCTAAAAATAGTCAATGTCAACAAATCCACTGTAATTTACAATTTTTTTCATTTGCATATTATCATGAAGGCAAAGGAACATTTATGTACACCATTCATCTATACTTGACCCTCAACATAGGTCCTACGATTTGTCAAAGTACATTGACAACAATTCATCGCATGTAATATAGGTGGTATACATTCCAAATTTCCACATAATAATAATCATGTAACTTAGAAAAAATACATTAACATATCTTGCATACCATAGAATTATACTTTATTTAAGGTCTCACCTTAGCAACCATCAATATTGTAGAGAAATGACAGTCCCATTGACAACTAGGACACAAAATGTGTTTTTTTTCTTTCCTTATGATGCAGGGGCATTAGGCTAAAACAATTTCCATGCATTTTTGTTAGACTTAGGGGTTTTTAGTTTTCAAGAGAGTTAGATTTTATGTAATGAGTTTAGCGGGCTCTAATTAATTTCAATTAAAGGTGGAGAGAATTGTAACTTCTATGGAATTATTAGTTGGGCATATGAAGAGATTAGAGATTCAAAAAGATTGCAGAATAGGAATGAGTTGGAATCATTTTCCCCAAATCTAGGGAGTTAGTCTAGAGTTAGGAATTGGGAATTTTAAGAGTTTTGGGAGCTGAATCGATTCACCATTAAATTGGTATAAATGTAAGCCTACGGGCATATGGAGGTTCAGAGGCAGAGTAGGAGAGCTGTTCAAGAGGTAGAGTAGTGAGAATATGAGGCCATCGAATTGAAAACCAGGCCGAGCAGGGAGATCTCCATGTAAGGTTTGCATGATTAATAGAAGAACTTGATTTCCAAATTAATTTCCATTTATGAGTTATATCGTTATGGGATTGTTGTGTTATGAAATTATATGTAATTGAATGAATCGAACTCTGTGTAAAGGACTGGTGGATTTGATTTGCATAATCAATGTTGATCTTGTTAAAACCACAATACATAAATCGTTGAATATAAAAGGCGTTGAATCTCTACGTGAATGGTTGTTCTCTGAATGCATTTGAGCCCACGACTTTTGTGTATAGAGTTAAAACCTATGTATAAGGTTATGATCTTTTGGGAACCCAGTTACTATTGATATGAATCTATGACAAGAGTTATGAGATTCGATTTATATAAATAGATATCAATCCTTGTGATAAAATCACCATACAGGCATTCAATGATATTGGTCATTTTATTGAGAAAGTATCGATGAAGAGTAAGATCCAATTTGGAATTTAATTCCATTTCACAGTGTTGAACCAGTATTATGAATCTGGTTTGATGAGTCAATTCCTGGCATGGTAATGGGGTAATTGGCTCGCAGAATATGTGTAAACATTGGAGAGTAAAGGCCAAAGGGTCAAGGATTGGTTGTATACTAGGTCTGTTCAAAATTGAATTTGAATAAAAGCGAGCGAATCGAATAATGGTGCAGTGGATTTGTAGGCACAGTGAAGAGGAGTCAAAAGGGTTTCAAACCTGGGAGAGGATTCAACAACAATGTAAAGGAATGGAAAAGTTGAGAGTGTGCAACGATGAAGTGGATTCATGAAATCGAATGTAAATTCGATGGCACAGAAGTAACACAAGAGAGCATAATTGTTTATTGAAACATTAATTGATGCAAAAATGGAATGGGGTATGGAACCGAGGATGTAGAGTTGAATGAAGAATGATTTGCAATGGAACTTTGAGTTGGGTACGAAGTGAAAGAAATGGCATTCCAGAACCATGAGACAAAAAATAGTAACGATGGTTTCAAAAATCCAAATTGGTATTATCGAGCGACCTCAAGACTGGTAAGTTGATTTCACTTTTAGAACGCGATATCCTTCGTTGGAGGATGCATGGAAATAGATGGTATTTGAAAACCATTTATATCACGCAATATTTGAAGATTAAGGCTCGTGCATTTTGGTTATGCGATGATCATCGGATCATCGAATGGTATGCGATAAATTCCACAATAATTAGATGAAGAGGTAAGAAGTGGTGTGGACCCAAAAATTTATGTGAAAATATGCCTTGGTGCATTGGTTCAACCAAAGTCAACGATTTATGAAATGTTCCGTGAACGCTAGGAAACGAATTCCTTTATGTGATGGTTGATAAGTGGGGGGCATATTTTATATTGATTTTTCTTAGAGTTCAGATATTCGGTTGAACTCTCATGAGGTGAGAGTGAAGAAGAATCGAGTTTGGGTCACTGAAAATTGAATTTTTTTTTGATATTCGTGAAACCAATTTATAATATGGATTAAACCGTAAAGTATGTAGAAGTAATCATCTCATATATTAAGTTTTAATTTTGGGTTAAATTGTAATTCGAAGAAATTAATTTGGATATTTATGAGTGGGTTTGTAATATGGTGGAGTCATGAGGTTTCAAGAAAGCTTCCGCAAATGAAATAACATTTTTTGGGTTCATTAATATGGTCTCAAATCAATGATTTGGAAAATGCAGCTTCTGCATATAGATTATAACCTGGGTTGAGGGATGTGGTTTTACCACCATAAGAGATTTTATTTCAATATCTCAACTGAGAGATTTGAGATATAGAAGTTTCCATACATGGTATTTGATATTGGCAGATTTTGAAATTGAGGACCACTTCGGAATTGAAAAAGAGAAATTGCATTTTAGAGTGAAGGTTGTGGGTATATAACAGGAAATGTTGATAGAAAGTGGTATTAGAGCTGGAATAACTCTTTTTGAAGGTTCAAGTTTTTTGGAATTAATTGCATGTGTGATAAAAATAGATCAGATTTTGGAATTGATAAAAATTGCAGCATACAGAGATGGAGTGCAGGTGAAAGGAGAAGAAAGATTATACAGAATCTTGAAGGTGAGTTGATGAGCATTATTTAACTCTGGTTTGAAGATTTTTTCGCAGAATTCAGATTGCAGGCAATTGAATAAATCCCAGCAAAAGCAGATCACTGCTTTGAGAGCAGTGATGAAAGATTCCAGCAAGGGATTCTGAGTGGAAGAAGAATGTCACAGAACCTGAAGAGATTCAGCAGTGGTTGAATGAGTTTTGAAAGTTTTAGAGTGAAGCCTAGAGAGAGTAGAAGAGAGTGCTCAAAGGGTTTTAGCAGATAGGGGACCATTACCCGCCAAAATACCAGATGCGGAGGAAAGGATTGGTGAGCTAAGTGGCAGCAAGAGAGCCTGCTGTTGCAGAGGCTTAGTGTAGCTTATGAGTAAGGAAATCATGGAGAAGAAGATGACTATTGATAGTCATAGAAGAGATAGTAGAGGTTATGAGAGAGACCACATCAGAAGAGAGGTGAAGGAGGATGCCAAAGCAAATGGCATGAGGAAGAAATTCATTGATGCAGAATATGAGAAAAAGGAAGCTAAGCTCAGAGAAAAGTTTAACAAACTGAAGATGATGATAGAAGAAAGCCAGAGAGTTTGTTGGCTCATGAAGAAGAGAGTAAAGTATCAAAGGCTACAACAGATAAGAGAATAGAAAGTGAACATGCAGTTTGCAGAAGAGTTGAGAAAGCTTGAATAGGGGATGAGTGTACAATTGGGATGTACAGAACTCAGAGCAGCTGAGTTGAGAAAATAAGTTTTTGTTTGTGAAGCAGAACAAAATGAAGTCATGGGTATAGGTGAATAATACAGATCTATGAAGGATCTTATGAAGCATGATGAAGGTTTAATACACCAAGAATTTTGTCTTGTTGAAGAGAAAATCATTGATCATTTCCTGATTTATTGGGCAAGTCCAGACCAGCTGGATGATGTAGAACCTTGTATTCTTGTAACTGATAATTGTGATGTGATTACAAGTTTTGAAGAGGAGGATGAGCAATAAATACTATGAAACAGAAAGAAATTATGAGGATTTTCCCTTGAATGAAGGAAGTAGTGATATAATTGAAGTTGTTACAATGCAAGAAGAATTTCTTGTGAATGAAGAAGAAATGGATCAGTCTGAAGCACTGATGTGTAGAGCAACAGTTGAGACTATTGAAACTTGTACAGTTCAAACTAAAATTTTTTGTATGAATGCAGGGATTGTTAATGATGATGAAATACTTCAACAATGCCACAAAGAAATTGCATTGTTGGAATACTTGTTGGAAAATTCAGAGTATGATAGAGAGATCGCAGGAGGCATAGCTCAGTACAGTGAATAGGAAAACATCACGGAGATAGATGGTGTGAATGAAAGACTTGCTAATAGTCTTGGGAATTCTTCAGAGAATTCTTTGGGAAAAATGAATTAGCATATTGATGAGATGATAGAAATGGAAGAAAATTCAAGACAACATACTGAAGTGATGGCAGAGGAAGAAAAGGCACTAAGGCCTTATGAGTTTTGTTTTAATAATATTCTTGTGAATGTAGGTGTTGTTGATGATGAAGAAAATTTGACACCATTGGACAGTCAAAGAAAGGAGGAGGAAAATTCTATGGAAGACTTTAATCCATGGAATGAAGAAAATGGATTGCTGGATATTATGTTGAACAACTAGGATTCAATGAAGAAGGGAGAACCTCAATTTCAAAATTGGGGATTGCAGAATGTGGAGATGCGAAGGAATGAAGGCAGTGAAGATTGTCTGAGTCTTGGAAGAGACTTAGGATTGCTGAGGAAACAATTGGTGAATGAATCATCAAGTGATACCATTGGGTTTTATGATTTTAAAACTGAAAATTTGGCTATGTTAACAAGTATTATAGAAGACAATCCATCTTTTGGAGTTTTCTTGGATACAGATAAATTGTTGCAGAAGAAGGGAGGTGAGGTGATCATGTCTCATGTGAAGGAACTTGTTATTACTGTTGATGACAAGGAATATTTGGCTTGTCTGAATAGCCAAGAGAGGACTGGAAGACGACTTTTGGGACTGCTATAGCAGTGGAGAGTCAGAATATTTTATTCTGATAGAAGATGAGGACACAGTACTTGAAGAACTTGATTTGATTGTCAGAATCAATCAAGGGGATGAAGGACAAT
Organism: Pinus albicaulis; assembly: GCA_034641835.2. NCBI lineage: Eukaryota > Viridiplantae > Streptophyta > Pinopsida > Pinales > Pinaceae > Pinus > Pinus albicaulis. The sequence goes on along the minus strand of CM076576.1, from coordinate 908,791,713 downwards.
TATTGAAGATTGTCAAGAAAGAAGAAGAAGAAGATGTTGAAACAATTTTGCAGCATATTGATGAAATGTTTGAGAATAGTTGGTTGAATTATTTGCTGAAGACATTTAGAGAAGAGAATGAAATTGTAGACACTAGAGTGAAAATGCTTGAAGCTGTGAAAAGAACAGGAGCAGATACTAGTTTGAAAAATTTAATCATGCTTACTAGTACACAAGGAGAAATGAATTATTATGTTACTACAGTTAGAGAATTGAAAGATAATTTACTTTTTAAAAGTAAATTTGTAGGTGCTGAGCAAAATAATGTTGCAGAGGGAGATATCCTAAGAGATACTCAGGAAATTTGGGAGGTGGAAACATTTTTGGAAAAAGAAGCAACATTGGCAGTAGCAGCAACATCCATGAAGGAAATATTTAAAGAAACAATGAAGGAAATAGCCACAACGGCAGCAGCAAAATTCTTGGAGGCAGAAACAACAGCAGTGTTGGTAGCAACAAAAATTGAAGACAACAACAAAAGGAAAATAAATTTCCAGACAGAAGATAAGCTGGACATAGAGATTAAAAGCATCAGAAGACTGATGATGAAGGTGTCTCAGAAGTAGCAGACAATAGCAAGAAATCAAAGAAATTTTAGCAAAGTAAAAACAAGAGCAGAATGTGAAAGCGTAGCTAGAGGAAAGTTGCAGAACAAAGTATGGAAACCTAGAAGTGTCTAGTTGAAGAATAATGTAGCTGATGGACAGTAGCAAAGAAAAGTATGGGACCTAGGAGGCAAATTTTTAAGACCACATGATCAGGAGATCATGATTAATTTTAACCTTGGGAGTTTGATGCAGGGGCATTAAGCTAAAAAAAATTCCATGCATTTTTGTTAAACATAGGGGTTTTTAGTTTTCAAGAGAGTTAGATTTTATGTAATGAATTTAGCAGGTTCTAATTAATTTTAGTTAAAGGTGGATAGAATTTTAACTACTCTCGAATGATTAGTTGGGCATATGAAGAGATCCAAAAAGACTGCATAATAGGAATGAGTTCGAATTAGTTTCCAAAAATCTAGGGATTTAGTATAGAGTTAGGAATTGGGAATTTTAAGATTTTTGGGCATTAAATCGATTCACCATTAAATTGGTATAAATGTAAGCCTACAGGCATATGGCGGTCCAGAGGCAAAGTAGGAGAGTTGTTAAAGAGGTAGAGTAGTGAGAATAGGAGGCCATCAAATTGAAAACGAGGCCGAGAAGGAAGATCTCCATGTAAGGTTTGCATGATTAATAGAAGAACTTGATTTCGGAGTTAATTTCCATTTATGGGCTATATGGTTTTGGGATTGTTGTGTTATGAAATTATATTTAATTGAATGAATATAAATCAGTGTAAAGGACCGGTGGATTTGATTTGCATAATCGATGTTGATCTTTTTAAAACCACGATACATAAATTGTTGAATATAGAAGGCGTTGAGTCTCTGCGTGAATGGTTGTTCTCTGAATGAATTTGAGTCCACGTGTTCTGTGTATAGAGTTAAAACCTATGTATAAGGTTTTGATATTTTGGGAATCCGGTTACTATTTATATGAATCTGTGACAAGATTTATGAGATTCGATTTATATAAATCGATATCAATCCTTGTGATAAAATCACCATATAAGCAATCGATGAGATTGGTCATTTTATTGAGAAAGGATCGATGAAGAGTAATATCCAATTTGGAATCAAATTTCATTTCATAGCGTTGAACCAGTATTATGAATCTGGTTTGATGAGTCGAGTCTTGGCATGGTAATGGGGTAATTGGCACGCAGAATATGTGTAAAAATTGGAGAGTGAAGGCCAAAGGGTCAAGGATTGGTTGTACGTTGGGTCTGTTCAAACTTGAATTTGAATAAAAGCGAGTGAATCAAATGATGGTGCAGTGAAGAGGAGTCAAAAGGGTTTCAAACCTAGGAGAGGATTCCGCAACAATGTAAAGGAATGGAAAAGTTGAGAGTGTGCAACGATGAAGTGGATTCATGAAATCGAATGTAAATTCGATGGCGCAAAAGTAACACAATAGAGCAGAACTATTTATTGAAACAGTAATTAACGTAGCGATGGAATGGGGTTTGGAACCGAGGATGCAGATTTGAATGAAAAATGATTTGGAATGGAACTTTGAGTTGGGTACAAAGTCAAAGAAATGGCGTTGAGGAACCGTGAGACAACAAACAATAACGGTGGCTTCAAAAATGCAAATCGATAGTATTGTGCAACCTCAAGTCTGGTAAGCTGATTTCACTTTTAGAACGCGATATCCTTTGTTAGAGGACGCGTGGAAATAGATGGTATTTGAAAACCATTTATATCGCGTAATATTTGAAGATTAAGGCTCGTGCATTTTCGTTACGCGATGATTGTCGGATCATCGAATGGTATGCGATAAAGTCCACAACCATTAGATCAAGAGGTAAGAAATGATGTGGGCCCGAAATTTTATGTGAATATATGCCTTGGTGCATTGGTTCAACCAAAGTCAATGATTTATGAAATGTTCTGTGAACACTAGGAAACGAAGTCCTGTATGTGATGGTTCATAAGTGGGGGGCATATTTTATATTGAATTTTCTTCAAGTTCAAATATTGGGTTGAACTCTGATGAGGTGAGAGCGAAGAAGAATCAAGTTTGGGTCACTGAAAATCAAATGTTTATTCGATATTCATGAAACTGATTTATAATATGGCTTAAACTGTAAATTATGAACAAGTAATCATCCCATATATGAAGTTGTAATTTTGGGTTGAATTGTAATTCGAAGCAGTTAATTCGGATATTTATGAGTGGGTTTGTAATATGGTGGATTCATGAGGTTTGAAGAAAGCGTTCGCAAATGAAACAACATTTGTTGGGTTCATTAATATGGTCTCAAATCAACGATTTGGAAAATTCAGCTTTCGCATATAGATTATAACCTGGGTTGAGGGATGTGGTTTTACCACCATAAGAGATTTTATTTTAATATCTCAAATTAGAGATTTGAGATATAGAATTTTACGTACATGGTATTTGAGATTGCTAGAATTTTAAATTGAGGACCACTTCGGAATTGCAAAAGAGAAATTTCATTTTAGAGTGAAGGTTGTGGGTATATAGCAGGAAAACCTGCTATCATCTTACCATTAGCTTGTAGCCATCTAAGCAACAACCATTAAGGAATTTTGGGAAATTAATTTCCAATCATGCAATCTACAACCACTATAGACTTTTATCAAATAGTGTGTAAGCATGCAATCTACAACCAATTCGACATTCCAACAAACAGTTTGCAAGCATGCAATATACATCCATCTTGGAATTATAACAACAATTTTCAATCATGAAACCTATTTTCAATGAGACATTCTACCAAATATTTGGCAAGCATACAATCTACCGCCATTGAGGGACCAGTTAGCAGACATGAAATAAATTTCCATAAATATGTTCAAAATTTTCAAAGAGATAGTAAAAATACAATTTATAGAATGGCATGAATCATATTCATATCATCAATGGTAAAATTTATGCCAACAACACAACCAACAGTCCCTATAGGAGAGTCTAATCAAGAAAGTCAACCAAATTATGGATCCATGTCTGAACATAGATTTTTCTTCGTATCGACACGAGGGTTACATGATATCAAGGTATTAAAACCCCTTGATGTTAAGATTAATCACATCCAAAACTTCCACGGATACAATTATTTAAAACAACAAAATTGTGGATCTCAATTACCACTTTTTTGTCGAACACATGGAATGCAAACTTTTTTCTACAACTCTAAATGAAGAAAGAGAACCCACAATTATGATACTATGATTTTTTCATTGACTTTAAGTTCACTATGTGAGTTCCACGTCACTCAATGCTTATTTTTAACAACTAAAGAGGTTCGTTCAATTTTTTGTTTTGTTTTATTTTTGCAATATTCCATTTTCCTCTTCAAGGTCAACCCAAAATTCTAATTTATTTAGTTATCACACCAACCATACATGCATTCATTCTTTATAAGAAGTGCATGGTAACTTTAGTCATGTTCCCCCCCCCCCCCCCCCCCCTTTTTTTCTTATGCATCATAATCATTGTTCTAATATTATGCATCCAAAGGTTGGTAATTAATTTTCACTATAAACACTGAGTGCTCAGGATGGTTCATAGGCACAATAGAGGTTTTATTGTCTTTTATCTGAAACCACATTCAAATGTCATGAGCACAACTTTTAAAGAAATATTATAACTTTCTACTCTTTCATGCAGTCATTAATCATGCATCACGCATCTCATGTTAATTGTAGTATACTACAAGTTTAATTAAAATCATACCTGAGATGATTCTCATTAGCATCATATCTCTACCTCTTCTTTTCATAATGATTCCCAAAATACGCTAGTGTTGCAACCTTTTGCTCTGATACCATTTGTAACATACCCCGATAACCTCGCAAGAAAATGCATTGAGTTAGGAAAATTTTTCAACATTTACCAACGTGTAACTTTCTAAATTACTTTCTATATTCTGTCATTAACCATTATAATAAACATCATCATCACCTAGAGAGATATTTAGAAAATGTATAGTGAGTTACACAACCATTAATTGTCCTTGTTGTAGCATATTAACTTAAATTTCCTGCTATAACTATGCATCAATCCTATGATGATTTTAACTCAATTAGTAAATCACCTAATTGATAATATAAACATCACATCATGAAATAAATTAACATCATGAAAATGAAACAATGAAAAATCACATCATTAGACACTGATATACAGAAACCCCGTAGGGTGAAAACTAGCAAACGTTTAATTTTATTATTAAATGCTCGTGAGGGTTGTCACCCCTCAATCAATGGTTATAAGGGAGTCCATCCCTTGACCATTGTCATAAAAATTACGTATAAAATATAATATTAAATGAAACATAACTAGCTATAAGCTGTTACAATCATCATGATACCAATTACTCGCAGATCCTCAGTCTCAGTCTTTGTAGTCAAGTTGTTTCCTTCAGTGGGTCATCCTGCAGTTGGAACTGCTAAACCTGGATTGACTAATAAATATTTATCTTCCAAAATGTTAAAGTTGAAAAATCATTCTCTCAAGTCATCCTTCTTTCCTGCCATTGTTGTCGTCAACATTAGATAAAATATTAATAAAACGATAATCAATCTCTATTTCTGACACTTCAACAAACATTTGTATGCATGTATAAAACATAACCACATTGACATTAATTTCCTTCTTTAACATCATTTCACATGCATTAGTAACAAATAAATCACTATCAAGCATCATGTTTCCAACAAACAATAAAAAAATCTTGCATGCACTTTCATATTATTTCCAAAGGAAAGATACAATAATATATAATAATATTGTGCATGAAAATGCATAACAAGCTTTCAATATAACTATCCCAACAAGAAATTTATTTTTTTTCTACTCTTATGTTTTCTTTTCCAAAGGGATTAACACAATAGGTCCTATACTTATGCATATGAATGCATGTTCTTTTCCAAAGACATATTTTCCACACAAGAGCTATTCACATTGGCTATAATTATAACAGTGCGAGCTTTATTTCAAACCATGTTTACATACTAGTTATAATTTTGTGCATGTAATAACATAGCTTTTTTATTCTTGAATGTAAAACATATATTTCTTTCCAAAAGAAACTAAATACATATTTCATGGAAAAATAAACACATTTCTTTTCCAGGGAAATTTCTCTCTCATCCAAAAGATCTAATCCCAAAGTATACTTTTTCCATGCATCCAAGCATATATATGTTTCTCTAATTAATATTACATAATAAAGCATGTGATTACTATTTTTCCCCTCTAAGAATCTAATCCAATAATGCATACAAGGATATATTTTTCTCTTCTATTCTTTTTGAAGAGTTCTAACCCAAAAATTGTTTCCTTGCATATGATTATATATATTTATTTTCCAAGGAATTTAGCACCTTAATTATTATTTTTCCAAAATATAGACAACTCAATAGCTATTATGCATGAAAGAGATAATATTTTCTTATCATTTCACATATTAGAGAGATTTGTAATATTTCCTCAAGAAATAACATGAATAACAAATCCTTCTCAAATAATGCAACCAATTACATTTTACGCAAAGGTTTTATGTGAGCTACCCCTCACATAAGCTATTTATATCTTTTTACATCACTCAACTCCCCATGCATGTAAAATCACATAATAAATTCTAGTAGATCAAATATACTAGATATTATTCATGTGCAGCTAAGCACATACTCTCTTCAAGATTCCAATATTTCTCTTTAAAATTTTTATTCCATATACTTAATAATTATAGAAATTAATTACTTATAAATAATCATCAAGATAATTATTATGTCTTATGTACATAAACAATTATTCTTATCTCATTGAAAAATGAAATGGAAGCACAATGTTTTACTCTGGTTTTTTCTGTTTTAGCCATCCACTTTGGACGCGTATTATGAACATATGGAAACGAATTTATGAAAAACAAAGGAGGTTTTTGTTTGGAACATAATTATTAAAAATGACCTCTCTAAATTTTTTCACAGGTGTCACGGTTTTGAAGATTTGAATGAATCATTGCAGCCCATTTTTCTAGATTTAACTATTAAATAATTTCATGTTTTTGTCATCAAATTTGGACACAGTTTACAACCCAATGGAAACAATTTTTGGAAAAACCAAAGAGATTTTTGTTTCTAATGGGCCCATTAAAACTAACCTCTCTCCTACTTTACACAGGTGTTATGGTTTTGAATATTCGAACAAATATTTGGAGCTCATTTTTATAGAATTAAATATTAAATAATCCCCTATTTTTATCATCAATTATAGACACGGTTATCGAGACATGGGAGACTAATTTTTTAAATTTGAAAGATTATTTTGGTCCTAACATCCTCATTTATAAGAACCTCTTTCACTTTTTTCATATCTATTTCAGTTTGGGACGTGTAAAGTCCTACTTAGACCCTATTTTCCAATAACTCATGCAATTCACATAATTATTTAGCCATGAAAATATTATATGAATTCAAAACACATGAATTATTCTCATAATTCAATGAATAAAACACTTTTTCCTCTATGAACAAAATTTTATATAGGTTTACTCAAGAATTAATCTAAATTCTTTATCACATGAATGTTTTCTTGCAAATAAATTCAATCACTATATCATCATGGCCCATATGCAAACAAAAGGATTTTAAAAGAATATGTTTACTTATCTCTTGATGCATGCTTGGCATACTCTCTTCCTCTTCCTTGGCTCCATTATCCATGTATTATCCCATTCCCCTCCTCTATTTCTCTCATAGTCTTATAATAAATAGAATTAATAAAATGGAATAGCTTTAATAACTCATAAAACCATTCCATTTTTTTTCTAAATCATAAAAGAATTTCAGCTTCTCTAAATCATAAAAGCATTCCATATTTTCTAAATCATAAAAGCATTCCATAAAGCATCCATAAATCTGAGTTTTCCTAAATTAGAAACGCACTCCATAAATCTCTCATGCTTTATTTTTATAGGTAGATTTGCTTTTTCTTTATGAGAAAAATATCACTTATCTATAGTTTCGAAAACTATTTCTCATTATTTCTAGAACTCATAAAAAATACCAACTTGGAAATATAATTTATTTCTATAGAGTAATTAATTTATTCTAAATAAAATAATTAAGAAATAATTTTTCCAATATTCTTATAATTAAGAATTACAAGAATATTATTCATGTAATATCAATATAGTAATTAATAATATTTAATTATTTAACCATCATTTTACGAGAGTTTTTATGGTGGCTTACGCCTGGGATATTACAGAATAAGTGGTGGTAGTATTGGGATGGGTACCAGCCATGAAGCTAAAATACACAGGTTGAGGTTTCTGTCCATAGAACTGAGAGCATTATATGTGAAATTGAACTCATGGCTGAAGTAATAGAAAATTAGGGAAAAATAGGTGGTTTTGTTCCTGATCATGGATTAACAAGTGAATTTGTTCCTGATGGAACAGAAAGGGAAGATGTTCATGGGGTTAGTCATCATATCACGATGTCTCATTTAATGGGAAGGGTGTTTAATGGTTCTAAAATAGGATGATCAATAGAAGGGTAGTCATGGGAAAGTAACCAAAAAAGAAATCACATAGTCCACCATGATGAGGGAAAGAAACCAACAATTACACACAATTTTGTAATACCAGGTTCTGACTATAAGGTGTCTAAAGAAGAGGTGATACATCATGTGAAGTTCTCTGCTGATGAAGGTTATATGATTCCTAGATATCCTTCTGCAGTTGTCAATGGAGCAGGTAATATATATATATATACTATTTGTAGTATATATGATATTCATTCTAGTAGGAACATGAATAACACCTTATATTGAGTGTGTTTTTCTCATATTTTAATATTTGGAAATTGGGTGGTTCTAGGTGGGCCTAAGATGTGATCTGTCAATAGTAGATAACTGAAATGGTCTACACATGGGCCTTTTCTAATTTTCACAATGGTTAGTTTTATTCTAGAAAGTAGATGGGATACTTTAGAGGTGCATTGTGGCTCTTCTACTGATCCCATGTGCTTCCTTGAATTATGTCATATTTTCTTTAGTATTAGGAGATCAGAGCTAATGTGTCAAATAGAATTCACCATCTCTTTAAAAGATTATTTTTATTTTACAAAACAATATTTATGCTTGGAATTTTCTTTGATATCATCTGGCACTGCAATATAGGTTTAAAAATGCCAAAAATCCATGAAATAAATAATTATACACCATCAAGAATAGTAATAAGTGACTCCACATGTTTTCCCTACAAGGATATGTTCCAAATTTAGTAAGATGACTAAGAAATGTGCCACCCTCCCTTTGCAAGTGTGAAAAGGAACCCAATGAAGTATGGTGCCCAAGCTATTAATCTTAATTTGGACAAATTAGATTCATTTGACCATTGAACAAATAAATCAACCTCAATATGTGTTTACAAAGGTTAATGCTAAAATATGTCCATAACCCCATTCCAATGACCAATTAGTCACCAAAACATTAAATCACTATGAGCAAGTGTGCCAAAGAGGGGTGCACTTTAATAAATTGTTGTACCATGATAACATGTAAATAAAAGATGTTCTTCCTAGAAAAAATATCATGATAACAACAAAACATAAATCCCAGCTTAAGATGCACCACTACCAAGGGATTATTACATCAAAAGTAGACTGCAATTTTTGAAAGTTGACCTTCGATCCTGAAGCTTGACAAAAGATGTCAAGGGAAATCTCAAATATCCTAGCTATTTGCTTATGCTCAGAATTGTATCATCAACAAATTATTTGTGGTTTACCTTCACTTATTGGTTTCTTTATGCATTTCCTTGTAGGATTCTTGCTTCTTGGATCTACATCAAGATGTTAGAAAGGTCATGTGTTGATCAAATGCAAAGAATTGATACAAGCTGACAACCTTGTTTGACTTATCTTTAAGTGGGATTCAAACAGGTTTGTGAGCTACTAATTGGGACTAAAATGTTGGTTGAGTACCAAATGCTCTTAACCAAATTTAGATTATGCTAATATATGTTTTTCAACTACAGGATTGAAATTAGGTAGTGTTAGCTTAACTTATGACAAGCTTTTTCCATGTCAAGTTCTAGGAACATGGAGGCTAGTTTTTGGGTTTTGATGGTATGAAGTGCATCTCTAGTGATTGTGATTTTTTCCATTATATTCCTTCCAGTGAAATTTTTTTTGATGAACAAAGGCCTTAATATACATAAAATAAGAGAGCTTGAATGATAAGTAGTAAGTTCCTAGCAAGTATCCTTTGTAGCTGACATTGCAAACTGAAATTGTACATTGATTTCATGTTTCATATGAGGCCCTTCCTCTATGTTCTATGGCCACAAAAGTGACATTTATTGAAGGATTTGTATCAAATTTAAAGAATTGATACAAGCTAACAACCTTGTTTGAATTCTCTTTAAGTGGGATACAAACAGTTTGGAGAGCTACTAACAAGGACTGAAATGTTGGCTGAGTACCAGATGCTCTTAACCTAATTGAGATTATGCTAATATATGTTGTTCAAATGAAGGATTGAAATTAGGTAGTGTCAGCTTAACTTATGAAAAGCCTTTTCCATGTCAAGTTATAGGAACATGGAGGCCTGTTTCTAGGTATTGATGGTATGAAGTGAATCTCTAGTGATTGTGATTTTTTCCATTATATTCCTTCTAGTGAAAACTTGTTTGATGAAAAAAGACCATAATAGACATAAGATAAGAGAGCTTGAATGATAAGTAGTAAGTTCCTAGCAATTATTCTTTGTAGCTGACATTGCAAACTGAAATTGTATCTTGATTTCAAGTTTCATATGAGGCCCTTCCTCTATGTACTATGGCCACAAAAGTGGCATTTATTGAAGGATCTGTATCAAATGCAAAGAATTGATACAAGCTGATAGCCTTGTTTGACTTCTCTTTAAGTGGGATACAAACAGGTTGGAGAGCTACTAACTGGGACTAAAATGTTGGTTGAGTACCAAATGTTGTTAACCCAATTGAGATTATGCTAATATATGTTGTTCAAATGAAGGATTGAAATTAGGTAGTGTCAGCTTAACTTATGACAAGCCTTTTCCAGTGAAGTTCTAAGGAACATGGAGGCCAGTTTCTGGGATTTGATGGTATGAAGTGCATATCTAGTGATTATTATTTTTTCTATTATATTCCTTCCAGTGAATTTTTTTTGATGAACAAAGACCATAATAGACATAAAACAAGAGATCTTGAATGATAAGTAGTAAGTTCCTAGCAAGTATTATTTTTAACTGACATTGCAAACTGAAATTGTACCTTGATTTCATGTTTCATATGAGGCCCCTCCTCTATGTTATATGGCCCCAAAAGTGGCATTTATTGAAGGATCTATATCGAATGAAAAAAATTGATACAAGTTGACAGCCTTTTTTGACATCTCTTTAAGTGGGATACAAACATGTTTGAGAGCTACTAATTGGGATTGAAATGTTGGTTGAGTACCAAATTCTCTTAACCCAATTGAGAATATGCTAATATATGTTGTTCAACTGAAGGATTGAAATTAGGTAGTGTCAACTTAACTTATGACAAGCCTTTTCTATGTCAAGTTATAGGAACATGAAGGCCAGTTTCTGGGTTTTGATGGTATGAAGTGCATCTCTAGTGATTGTGATTTTTTCCATTATATTCCTTCCATTGAAAACTTTTTTGATGAAAAAATACCATAATAGAAATAAAATAAGAGAGATTGAATGCTAAGTATTAAGTTCCTAGCAAGTATTATTTGTAGCTGAAATTGCAAACTGAAATTGTACGATGATTTCATGTTTCATATGAGGTCCTTCCTCTATGTTCTATGGCCACAAAAGTGGAATTTATTGAAGGATATGTATTCACCCATGTTAAATTACATGCATTGTGTTGTGGGAAAAAGTATCTAGATGCTTTGATAGCATGTTAAATAATTCAGTGGTCAGGTTATCCATGTTGCAAGACTTGTCATGTGGGAACTGGATGACTTCACCACTTCTAGTGATGGGTCTGCTTCCAAGATCTATTATGAAATCCCACTATCAAATAGGAGAAATTTTTACCCTCTATGAGCATATAATATAGATTAATAATTGTATACATGGATCTTCTTAAAATATTGACAGAGACACCTATGCTACTAAGTATGCCGATTTTCAGGGTAAATGTTCGACCTTCAAATCTTCTAAAGAGTCTAAATTCACCAAAAAATTTTCAAATTTTTAGGTTGAATTTGAAAGAAATGTAAATTCACTACATATAGTATATACACTTCATGGAGTTCTACTGCATGAAATCATTCATTGCTTGATTTTTGACCTTTTTGGATGGGAGATAAGTGCCAGGGAGTTAAAGAGTGACCTATGAAATATATAGTACACATATTGTGCAAGACTAAGCTGCACAAAACATTGGAATGTGTACAAGCTTCTGAAATGGGAATTATTGAAAACATGATCTCCCAAATGGGTATGTGGGAGAAACATGTTATATAAAAAATATAAAATGCATATATATTTCAAGTAACATATTATATTTTAAGAAAATATGGAAGACAATAAGAATGATATTCATAAATGACATATTAGGAGTCTTGCACATTGGATAAACCAACACTCCCCATGTGTTTCATGACATGGACTAACCGCCTCTCATGGATCCTTATCTCTGGCGATGCGATCATTTACTAACACCTGCGGGTTTTGGTCTAATGGCAATCGTGATTCCCAACAAGTGGTATCAGAGCATAGGTCATGAGTTCGATACACACCCGGCTCGCGTTGGGGGGGAGATTGTTGGACATTGGATAAACCAACACTCCCCGTGTGTTTCATGACATGGACTAACCTGACATTTTCATTTATCTTACATTTTCTACCCTTTTACTTTAAGAAAAAATAAAAATTATGATTTATTACCAAGGTGATGAACTCTACAAAGATCAATCCCTTATTGTTGTTTTTTCACGGACATGGTGATATTTTCCTATAAGTACCATGCCCCTCTTTCACACTGAGGTGGCCTCAAGAACTAACAAAAAATTTTTGAAATGCCTTAGTAACATTGTTGGTCAAAATGTATGTCTGGTCATACTGCATGGCATTTCCATATTGGGAAATTCTTGAAATATGGGTATTATTCATGTATGTTGCATGCTACTATATAGTGACATGGAGCTGTGGAATGTTGAAATTTTTTCACTAATAGGCTAAGAGCTGAGCTTCTGAGCTTGAATAAAGACTACTATCCTTCTCATGTTAAGCCTCTGTTATTGATGTACTAAATTAGGAATTACAAATTGTGATCTTTATTTTAGGTATGAGATTATATTTCATTGCAGCCCAAGCAAAATGGTTTGCCAACAACCACTTGTAGGTGTCCTTTTAAGTTTTATACATAAAATATGGAGAAAAAAATATTTAAAGGATGTTCATACTAGCCATCAACACACCAATATATGATGTTGATGAATGTGTAGTAATAACGGTACCATGTTGGCAAGAAAAAGGACAAGGCAAGCAAGCCAAACTACCCTTAAAGCAACAACACAAACACAAATTTCTCATTGTTAATTTGCAACAAAATATTGTTAATCCTCATGTTTAGAATCATTTATTAGAGAACTATGATCCTATCTTATATTAATTGGAATGGTATACTGGTTTCTATGTATAAAGGGACTACCCTGATTTATTTTTAAAATTAAATATGGTCCTAGATATATCAAAGTTATGTTATTTCTGAATAAGGCCATATATAGCTATTTATTTTATTTGGATATGGAAAATCGTTTTTAAAGGAGGGATGGGATGTTTATGGACAAAGCTTTGACTCTGATCAATTATCTGTTACAGATTGAGATCTGGAGTGAGGAATTTGCTAGGTGTCTATTTTTGGGTATCACTATACATCAAGCTTCCAGTTATACATTCCATCTCTTCCTTACTACTCATCCTACATTCCATCCCCCCCTTCAGACTAGCTACCTGGAGGCAGACCTTGAATAAGTCTTCCAGTTTTTAAAGCATCATGATTCTAGTCAGTTTCCTACTTCTAGTGATTTTATTCTAAAGTTTCCTACTCCTAGACATCTTTGGTTTCTTCATCAATTATCGGTATGCAGAATGTAGATTATAATAACTAAAATAGATCATGTGATACAATATGCACTCATAGTGGTTTGTAGAATATTCACTCTTAGTTGTTAAAATTTATTTGTTGTCTCACACAAAGAAAAGGAATGGGTGCAAGGAAATATTTAGTGTATATATATAGTTTATACAAGCAATGGTTGGCTCTTGAAAATTATGAGCACACTTCCACATACTTTCAATTAATAGGGTGAAAAACAGTCTTTTCTCCCAGAGAAGATTACCTTTAATGTTGACACCAGTATAAAGTATATTACATGATGGCATAGATATTATTGACATAAGAAACACTGGTTCATTCTTAGGTACAGGTCAATGAATTATTCTACATCACAACAAATGCTTGAACATCAAAATAGATAGTGGATATGGTAATTAGCTAGAACTAATATTTGTCTCTTTTACTGGATTAGCACCACTCATGTAGACATTTTTTTACCTTGTTCTTCTTTGGATCTATCATGCACTATTGTCTTTCTTATTGAGTGTGTAAATATTCTAGAGATGGCTTACATATTATTGACATAACAAAAAATGGTTCATTCATGGCTACAAGTCAATGAATTAGTCTACATCACAACAAACACATACACATCAAAACATATAGTGGATCTAGTAATGAGTTAGAACTGATATTTGTCTCTTTTATTGTATTAACATCACTCTTGTAGCCATTTTCTGCCCTTGTCCTTCTTTGGATCTATCATGAAAAATTGTATTTCTTATTGAGTGCGTACATAGTCCAGGGTCTAGGCCACCTATTTTTTGTTATGATTTCATCAGGGTATTTATTACATATTCCTAATATCTAGTGTAACTATAGTTGGGAAAATGCTATACCACTGTCTTAGTCTTCTCACTATGAGTCACATATTTTCTATTTACAAAAGTGGCCTTTTTTATTTCTACTTATGCAATTTATCTCTTCTACAGGGTTACTGGTCTCAAGGTAGAATTATTGGGGGAGACATCTGTTGCTTCAACCATTTCTTATTCAGATAATGGCTTTGTGTGCGTTGGGTTGGGCTACGGATATTAACAAGTAATTTGTGCCTATATATTCTAATATTGGGTTTGATGTAGATGAAATGCATTTATTGATTGCCACATTTTCCAAAAGTTTACTGAAGTTAAATAAACATCAGAACATTTAAGATTCATAATATTGTATGGGTTGCCCAACTAGTGATATAGGATGACAAAAAGGAAATTTCCCACACACTGTTGTATAATCTTGTCTATTTTGTTTATAGAAAATATTAATATACATGCACTATTGAACACCTATTAGATTTAAATTCATAAATGTCATATGATTTTTGCTTTAGAAAATGTTTGTTGTAAATCACAAATATTTACTGTTTATGTTGGTACACATGGTTGAACAGATGATATGTAACACATAAAATCAGAAACCTTCTTATCAAAAATCCTCAACAACTAAATTTTGCTTGAAGTGCAGTATGCCCAAGGAGAAAGGGTATGCACTTCCTTAAGAAGGTAGACTGAGTAGATCAGGATTTAGATCCAAGTCTAGTTGTAACTTATTAAGTTTCACTAGTCTTGTTGAACCCACGGTAAATTCTCTAGATACCTGCATCAAATATGACCTTTTCATTCATTTCACCATGAATGTGCTAATCTTGTGGAACCCACAATAAATGTTTGAGACATCTGCAACACTAACTTCTCTAATAATTCCAGTCCTTTTTTCTTCTGTAATCATTGTAATCATTGTAGCCCCACTGAATTAAGGAGCACTTTAACAAGAATTTAATGTAGCCATTTATGGAAGTGGAACTTAATCATCATTAACTTCTCGTTTACTTTGGCAGGTTGCCCCAATTGGGGTAAGGAGTGCCTCAATAAGAATTGAACTTATATATTTTTGCAAGTGGAATTGATTCACTGTTGATTGGAAATGGAACTGACATACATTTATGTGGTTAAGGCGAATTACACTTATGAGGGCTTCGACAACTATCTCCCTCTACCTTGTATTGCAAAATTTTCTCTCATGTAGTTCTCACAAAGCACATTTTTCTATGTTTAATATGTTATAATTATCATTGTTTTTCAGTTTGGACAGAGTTTTCAAATCCTTTAATGATTTCATGTTATTGAGGTCTTATCTCATTTTAATTATCTGCATGTAGATGCCTTTATTTCCCAATAATAGATAAATTTTCAAAAGAATTGTTTCAATTTTGATATATTTTACTGCCTAGGATTTCAACTTGGTTGCCAGTCATTGAGGATTTGTCAAAATAACTTCTCTATTTTTTATTTACTGATTGTAGGTTATTGAATGCTTGTTTCATTTTAACTTGTTTGGAAGCAAATTTCTGTCCTTTTCCGCTGCTCTATAGAAGTAATGTATTTCTGAAATCCTTGCATTGGGGAATTTTTGTGTAGTGCTTCCTTCAAGTCCACTCAAAAAAAGAACACTAACAAAATCCACCATGGTGATAATGGTAATCTAGAAATGGAGGGAACATAAGGAATGAAGTACGTCTCATTCTCTTGTATCTCCTAAAGACAAAGACATGGTAGTGATGCAAATGCAATGACATCTTGGGCAGCAAATGTCTTGTGCTAATTTAGTTTTTAGACTCTGATTGTCTTGCATCCATATGTATGATTATAATCCCCAAGCATGCTCATACTTGCACCTAGTTAAATCAAAAATCACAAATGGAAGTAATATTGTTGACACCTTCTAACATTTAATGGGTTTCACATATGAAAATACTATTTTTAGCACCTTTTGATAGTGAATTACAAATGGAGGTGGGAAACCAAAGTCAAACTTAAAATTCCTAACAAATAATGTGGTAAGTCTTGAAAGCAGTGGAAATATCAGTTGAGGTGTCCTTCGCGGGCCTGTAATTATGGTTTATTGTATGGACATTAGGATATGGAGGTCATCTTAGGATTTTTGGTTGTCAAAAGTAATTCAATACATAGTTTTTTGCTAAATTATATTTCTAATATGAAAAATTGAACTTGCGGGATAAGAAAATGAAAATTTCATGTCCCACATCTTATTTTCTTCTTTTTTTCCTTTCCAGTGAAATGGTATAGTAAATATTTATCACTATCTTCCATTGGAAAGTACTTAGATCATTGAGAGATTATTTTTTGATTAATTATTGCTTATAAATTGAGCATTTTCCATGTTACATTTTTTCTATACCATTGAATCTATGAGAGTACAGAGCATGGAAATGATGGAACTACTATCCAACCTTCCTTTCCTCACTTGTGTTTGCTTCATATTACTCTAGCTCTTGCATATTGCCACATTGGGGGTGTTCGTTTCCCATTTCAAATGACAGATTGAAGCAACCAAACACCTTATGATGTCACATAATTCTTTAAATGGTGCTAGCCCAATGGAAGAGCACCTACTTTATAAGCAGGAGGTTGGTGGTTCGATCCCATCATGCCCTGATATTCATATGGAATGATGATGATTTGTTTTTGGTGACAGACTCCTTTTACCATCACTAATGAGATTTTGGTGACAGTTTTTGACCCTCACTAAAATATGAAATGGTGATGGTCGACGAATGCCTCCATATATATGCATCAATAGTGATGACCATGAAATTTCCATCACCATAAATCGTAATTTTTCATATGAAATGGTGACGGTCAATGAATGTTTCCATATATATATGCATCAATAGTGATGGCCAATAAAGTTCCATCAAAATAAATCGTTGTTATTCACATGAAATGGTGACAGTCACTATCCTTCATTATAATAATTATTCGTGATTGACCTTGAATGTCACCACAACATATACTTTTGGAAATTCCACCTTTACTGACGTTTAATTTTTTGGTGATGAACGGTAAGGTCCATCACCATTACTTATATGAAATGGTGATAGTCACTATCTGTCACTATAAATCATTATTGGTGACGGACCTTGAATGTCACTACAACACCTATACTTTTGGCAATGCCACCTTTCGTGACATTCAGTTTTGGTGACGGAGGCTCTTTTGATCATCACCAATGCGCTTATGGTGACATTTTTCGACCCTCACCAATGTCCTTTTTTCTTGTAGTACGTTGGTATTTGGTACGTGGAAGTTCAGTCATAAAATCCCTGGATACTACTTCCCACTTTGATTCTAGAATCATAAGAGAGTTGAGTAAGGTGTTGATGCTCTCCCTTAACCTGTTTTCATTCTAAACATCTTGCCAAGTAATCATCTATTTCTTTCTTCATTCCTGGTCAAAACATATTCTTCTGCAAAGTTGTCACCATCTTTTGATAACCCGGATGACCTGAACAAGGTCTCTTATGGTATTCATATAAAATCATCTGTTCTAAGGAAGAGACATTTGGAACATACAACCTCTGCTTATAACTTATTAATCCTCTCTATTTCATGGTGTATCCTTTATCCGAGTAAATTTTTGATACCCTTTAAAAAAAGACCTTTTACCTCGGCTGATGTGTTTGAATTAAATTTTATCAAAATAACTAATGAACACATGCAGATATAATCAAGAGCAACACATGTCAACAATCATACAACAAAATTGCAAGAGGTCTAATAACAAAGTTCTTCTAGTGTGGACTACGTATCTGGGCCTTCGTGTCTCGATCGTGTTGGCCAATTCATTCAGTGCTATAAATGTGAATATGTACACGAACATTGTTTTCTTATCATACAAGGAAATAAGCCCTCAAAATGAGTGGCAAAGTCTCTCCACGAGACATTATGCTGCACGGAAATCTCACTCATAATAGACCTCCTATCAGCATGACATAAACTCACACATAATGAATATGAGTATCCTGCCAACATGGAAACAAAGGGATATCAATAAAACATACATGTGACAATGACTATCCAACCAACATGGAAAAAAAGGGACCTAAAAAATAAATGAAAATCCATGATAGAAATTACATCTCATGTCAAGAACAAAAACAATATCCAGCATCAAACATCAAGCAGGGCTTTATACAACATAATGCATCTCATCGCAAAGACACAAAGAAGTACATGATCACATTGCATATACCTCACACTGAAGATGACTGAAGAATAGGTTGCTTCACTGCTTGATCTAAAATAACCATCACAATCTTGGTGTTGAAAGGCATAAAATTGACTTCTCACTCCCTCAATGCTGACACCTATAACTCTACTTTGAAAAGTGGCCAAAAAACATAAGACTCAGATGGAAAATGTGACTACACCAATGAAATCATGCCGGCGAGAGGTGTAGGATTGACTATCAATTTTCTTAATTTCAACACTATCGAAATCTGGGCCTCAGGGAACCTCTTAGATTCCCCCTAGATTCCTCAAAGATGTTGCTACATATGGAAACTAGAAATATGCAATTGAACACATGAATCTGATCTCACCATTTAGATCCTTATGAAATTATGAGAATAATGAGTATAAGTTGACCTCATTTTAATACCAGTGAATTTCGCCCTCCAAGGAATATGAAATATTCCCTCAAGATTCCTGAAGATTCTCTTCCACATGGAATTTACCAAACTGATTCTCAAATATAAAATCTGGGTGCACCATCGTGCTCCCTGTGAAATTCTAGTTAAAATGCATATAAATTTTAATACTTTCTAACTTAGGAAAATTTTACCTCAAAACATTCTCCTAGCATCAAAAAGGATTTTGTCTCGAAATCTATGCACCATCCCCTCAAACTGTGTGCTCCAACCTGCCTAGGTGCACTTGGAAAAAAATTAATTAAATAAAATAACTCGGGTGGAGTTTACAAAAAAGCTCGTTCGCCTTATGGTAAAAGGTCGGTTTGTCAAGGGAAGGTCGGGACGAGGGATCAAATCCCGGTCCCCAAAAATCTGCATTATAGAATTTTTTTGGGCGCATTTTTAAGTTTCTAAGAAGGGTCGGGCCCCCCTTTTGCGGCTCGCCCAACAAACCCATGATATATTATATTGGTGTCACATTCCGTTTAATAGGATCGTAGCACGAGGACAAGCCAGCCCACGTGGTTGTCGCGTGTTTGATACCCGTCAATCTTTCCTGTTTCCACTTGTTTATATGACGTATATATATATATATATATATATATATATATATATATATATATATATATATATATATATATATATAATTTGTTTAATGTTTGGGGTATTTGAATGATTCGTCATCTTATTCCACCAAATATAGTGTTTGTATGCATAACTCAGGTCTAGCGGGGTCATGACCCACCGACCTCATATTTAATATGGTTTTTATATGGCTATGCATATATATATATATATATATATATATATATATATATATATATATATATATATATATATATATATATATATATATATATATATATGGTGGGTTTTGTTTAATGGTTGGGGTGACGGGAATGATCGCCAACTACCCCACCAATATATATATGGTTTGTGGTTGCATGGGTCACCCTGTGGGGTCTAGCGGGGGTCATGACCCACTGACCCATATTTAATATGGTTTTTATATGGCTATGCGGTGGGGTGGCGGGGATGGTGGCCTGCCACCCCCATTTTTATATATTTTTTATTTTCAATAAAACTACCACACTTAATTTAATATTATGTTTTTAGGTTGAAGGAGATGATTTAAGGAGGCAACAAATTTTCCCAGAACCTGGCTGAAGCTTGTTAGAATCCGGTGGCCGGAAAAGTGCGAAATTGTGCCTTCCTTAAGCCTACCACCTCATCAACTTAATCGAGAACTTTTATTGCTTATAACTTTCGCATATGAGCTTGGTTTGATGAACCTTTCACACTGTTGCAATCAGAACAACGAGATCTTCAACTTGAACCTAGTTCAAGAGAAATATAAAAATCTTAATTTTTGAGCTTTCATAAGCCCTCTTTGTCCTATGTGTGTCTCTGGAGCCACCTAGATCAATCCTGGAATTTCAGCTTGCTGTAATTTTTCCTGCAATTTCAAATATTGGGAATCTCGTGAGAACACTTCTTGGATGTGTTCCTCCACATCAAATTTCACATTGCTACCTGTGTAATACAAAACTTGATGGTCCCGGATGTGGGTGGGTAAATGGAATGGGTCGGTGGCCAGCGTGGTGACCAACACCTAGCCAGGCCACACGTCACCCATCGTTCTCAGTGAAGGCGCCATAAATTCTCAGAGGAAGTCGAAATCAACATTCATGTCTAATTCTCCTTGGCGTTATTACTCTGACTTCACACGTTCTGCCATGGCGATGTGCCC